>JAMKPZ010001000.1:0-21251 GCA_024699675.1 Amphibolis antarctica | reverse complement strand
CGGAATCACGCCGCCTTCCATCTTCGGGTACCCCAAAGAAGGAAGGCGCCCCCTTATAAAAGAAGGGGCCTTCCACCCATTTGGAGGACGCTTGGGGAAGGAAATGGCAGACACCCTCACAAGGAAAAGGCAAACCCATGGGCTTCCGGGTGATAGTCGGATGAAAGAGAGGGTACAGATTTTTGGCGACTCCGTTGGGGACACTCGCTGCGTTTTATCGATTAAGTAGCTCAAACTCTCGCTTGTAAGACTCTTTTATAGTCAGTCTTTTATTTTTCCGTTAGGATTTTTAACATACTTGTCGCATTTGCTAAGCGAAGCCACTTTCAAATGCATTGAACTATATCACCCTTCTTTGGTATCCCTACAGATCTTCATGGACCCCTACGGGTTCTTCGGGCACCGTCTCCTCAAGGACCTCTGCCCTACAGGTTCCAGACCCCACTGGCTCTCCCTGTCTTGACTCGCTCACAAGCAAGAGCCATGGCCACCGGTTCTGCTGCGGCTTCCGGATCATCCCCTTCCGTCACCGCGGCAACTTCTGTGCCGCTGTCCATGGTGTTCAGCAGGCCCGTCATCGTGCCTACCAGAACCCCGGACCAACCAAGGGCGCCAAATCTGTCTGCCGCTGTAGCATTCGACAATGCCACAGTGCATCCTACGCCGCCGGCTTCTCCGGCCACTAAAACTGAAGGTAACAGGTTGCCAGCACCCTGAAAACCATACTTAGACGTATGCATCGGGTGGCTAACCGGCCCGCCACCGGCAAATCGGTAAGAAAACCCGGTTGCCGACACCCCAAAAACCATACTTAGACGTATGGATTGGGCGTCTAACCGGCCCGCCACCGGCAAATCGGTAAGAAAATTAGGTTGCCGGCACCCCGAAAACCACACTTAGACGTATGGATCGGGTGGCTAACCGGCCCGCCTCCGACAAACCTGTAAGAAAACCCTGTTGCCGGCACCCTGAAAATCATACTTAGACGTATGGATCGGGTGTCTAACTGGCCCACCACCGGCAAACCGGTAAGAAAATCCGGTTGCCGGCACCTCGAAAACCATACTTAGACGTATGGATCGGGTGGCTAACTGGCCCAGCACTGGCAAACCGGTAAGAAAACTCGGTTGCCGGCACCTCGAAAACCATACTTAGATGTAAAAATAGCATGATTCAAATTGGCTGAAACTTCTAAGAGTTGAATGATTATATTTTTGGTCTTTTTATATATTTCAAAACACAACACACGACACAATGGAAGAAATACAATATAATACAAGCAACTTGTAAAAGTAAGAATGCAACATTCAACATTACAGCAAATATAAAAACATATTCTAATTACCGTAACTAAGTTGATAAAGTGTGTGATTGTAGATTTGAGTATAGTTGTAAAAATGTTAAGTAAAATAAAGAAAATAAAAATGGAAAGAACACATGCTTCACTGTAATTCCTCCCTTCGAAACTTGCTTAGGCTAGGAACTTCTCTTTGAATTTACTTTCGGTCCACCAAGTCGTCAATTTGGCAGGCCTTCCTCTCGACCTTGCAATGATATTTTGGGGTGTCAATCTGCAATTACACCAAGGAACAGAGGAGGAAGAAGCCGGTGCCGAGAGTCTCTCCTTCAAGGATACACTCAGGTTGAGAAAAGAACAACAAATACACTACGTGAATGGTTGGAGAAGAGGAGGTCGTCAATATCTTCTTGGAAGAGATGAGTGGGTCGACGTTGGACGATGGAGAAGATGGAAATTGCTTTGTAAATGGTGGATGAAGGAAGAAGAGGGGGGGGCTTAGTTTCAAGGCTACATGTTGACCCCATGCTTAAAAGGGGAATTACCCAGCTTGCCGCCGGCAAGCCGCTTCAAGGATGCGGCACCTGGATCCCCAAAAACCCACATTTGGTGAAAAGTTGGGGGGATGGAGCCGGCTTGCCGTTGGCAAGCCGCTTCAAGGAAGCGGCACCCAGATCACCAAAAAAACACATTTGGTGACAAGTTGGGGGGAAGGAGCTGGCATGCCGTCGGCAAGCCGCTTCAAGGAAGCGGCACCCAGATCCCAAAAACCCACATTTGGTGAAAAGTTGGGGGGATGGAGGCAAGCCGATTCAAGGAAGCGGCACTCGGATCCCCAAAAACCCACATTTGGTGAAAAGTTGGGGGGATGGAGCCGGCTTGCCGCCGGAAAGCCGCTTCAAGGAAGCAGCACCCGGATCCCCAAAAACACACATTTGGTGAAAAGTTGGGGGGATGGACCCGGCTTGCCGCCGACAAGTCGCTTCAAGGAAGCGGCACCCGAATGACCAAAAACCCACATTAGGTGAAAAGTTGGGGGGATGGAGCCGGCCTGCCGCCGACAAGCCGCTTCAAGGAAGCGGCACCCGGATCTCCAAAAACCCACATTTGGTGAAAAGTTGGGGGAATGGAGCCGGCTTGCCGCCAGCAAGCTGCTTCAAGGAAGCGGCACCCGGATCCCCAAAAACCCACATTTGGTGACAAGTTGGGGGGATGGAGCTAGCTTGCCGCCGGCAAGCCGCTTCAAGGAAGCGGCACCCGGATCCCAAAAACCCACATTTGGTGAAAATTTGGGGGGATGGAGTCGGCTTGCCGCTGGCAAGCCGCTTCAAGGAAGCGGCACCCGGATCCCCAAAAACCCACATTTGGTGAAAATGATCGGGGGACCAGCCGGCCTTCACCTGCCATGTAGCGGCTGCCGGTTGGCCACCCAAGAAGCCAAGCTAAATCAATTAGAGAAATATGACAGGATTTAACCACTTAAATCTCTCAAATCAATCAATTACGCGATCGCGTAATTAAACCCGGAATCACGCCGCCTTCCATCTTCGGGTACCCCAAAGAAGGAAGGCGCCCCCTTATAAAAGAAGGGGCCTTCCACCCATTTGGAGGACGCTTGGGGAAGGAAATGGCAGACACCCTCACAAGGAAAAGGCAAACCCATGGGCTTCCGGGTGATAGTCGGATGAAAGAGAGGGTACAGATTTTTGGCGACTCCGTTGGGGATACTCGCTGCGTTTTATCGATTAAGTAGCTCAAACTCTCGCTTGTAAGACTCTTTTATAGTCAGTCTTTTATTTTTCCGTTAGGATTTTTAACATACTTGTCGCATTTGCTAAGCGAAGCCACTTTCAAATGCATTGAACTGTATCACCCTTCTTTGGTATCCCTACAGATCTTCATGGACCCCTACAGGTTCCAGACCCCACTGCCTCCCCCTGTCCTGACTCGCTCACAAGCAAGAGCCATGGCCACCGGTTCTGCTGCGGCTTCCGGATCATCCCCTTCCGTCACCGCGGCAACTTCTGTGCCGCTGTCCGTGGTGTTCAGCAGGCCCGTCATCGTGCCTACCAGAACCCCGGACCAACCAAGGGCACCAAATCTGTCTGCCGCTGTAGCATTCGACAATGCCACAGTGCATCCTACGCCGCCGGCTTCTCCGGCCACTGAAACTGAAGGTAACAGGTTGCTAGCACCCTGAAAACCATACTTAGACGTATGCATCGGGTGGCTAACCGGCCCGCCACCGGCAAATCGGTAAGAAAACCCGGTTGCCGGCACCCCAAAAACCATACTTAGACGTATGGATTGGGCATCTAACTGGCCCGCCACCGGCAAATCGGTAAGAAAATTAGGTTGCCGGCACCCCGAAAACCACACTTAGACGTATGGATCGGGTGGCTAACCGGCCCGCCTCCGACAAACCGGTAAGAAAACCCGGTTGCCGGCACCCTGAAAATCATACTTAGACGTATGGATCGGGTGGCTAGCCGGCCCAGCACTGGCAAATCGGTAAGAAAACCCGGTTGCCAGCACCCCGAAAACCATACTTAGACGTATGGATTGGGCGTCACAAGGATGCCGGTGGTGGCCGTCTGGGTATACCAACACGTACAACCCGATGGTCCCCGAACGTTTTTTCGGGAGACGTAAGTCTACTCTGCCGATGCCCCCGAAAAGTTTCCGGGATGATGCCACTGGCAAGAATGTCGGCAGCGGCCATTTGGGTGTACGAACACGTACAACCTGACGGTCCCCTTATGAGTTTTCGGGAGACATAAGTCTACTCTCCCGATGCCCTGAAAAAGTTCCCGGGATGACGCCACCGTTAAAACCCCATGCTTTAAAGGGACATCTATGTATTGATGACTCGGGGAACCACCTGGCTTGCCGCTGGCAAGCCGGTACAAACAACTGGCCATCGGTTCCCTGAAAACCCATCTTTGCACAGATGGTTCGGGGAACCACCCGGCTTGCCAGCGGCAAGCCGGTACAAACAACTGGCCACCGGTTCCCTGAAAACCCATCTTTGCACATATGGTTCAGGGGACCAACTGACTTGCCGCCGGCAAGCCGGTACAAATAACCGGCCACCGGTTCCCCGAAACCCCATCTTTACATAAAGAGTTCGGGGAACCAACCAGCTTGCCACTGGCAAGCCGGTACAAACAGCCGGCCATCGGTTCCCTGAAAACCCATCTTTGCACATATGGTTCAGGGGACCAACTGGCTTGCCGCCGGCAAGCCGGTACAAATAACCAACCACCGGTTCCCCGAAAACCCATCTTTACATAGAGAGTTCGGGGAACCAACCGGCTTGCCAGCGGCAAGCCAGTACAAACAGCCGGCCACCATATCCCCGAAAACCCATCTTTGCACAGATGGTTGAGGGAATCAGTCGGCCTGCCTCTGGTGAATCAGTATAAAAACCGGTAGCCGGTCTCCGATCTCCGAGAAATGTAAGTCTACATTCCCGATGCCCTGAAAAAAATTTTGGGATGTCATCTCCGACATGCATTCTTGCCGTCCTCGACCAAGTAACAATGCAAGTTCTCATCTCTAGTGTGGGGATAGGATGCGACAGCCGGTATGTCCAACTGGCCCCGGAAAGTTTTTCGCGGAAAGGTCACATGTGGCCAGACTGACTATCATAGTTTTCCGTTTTAGAGCCGGAGAGAGGTCGGGAACGCCCAGGCTGTCTGGGGTGCCTAACACCTTCCCCAACAGTACCTTGAGCCCCGTATCCAGTTCTCTCATGTTACACGATTTTACGTGATTCCCATGGTTTTATCGTTTCGATGGTGGAAGGACACTTTCCCGTCCGGTTTTCCTTGTTTTCTACCCATAAAATAGGTGGCGACTCTGTTCAACGAGCCATCAACGACACGTGGTGATGTGCTCACACAAATACCTTTCAATTCTCTGTACCTCGATCCATCTGCCGGTGGGGCCGGCGAAAACCCATGGGCTTCCGGTTGATAGCCGGATGAAAGAGAGGGTACACTACAGGACTATTTTATAGATAGGAGGATTGGTAGTTCATGAGCTGGCAGTTAACAAAGGCGTGGTGCACATCTGGACATATGAGATCAGCCCATGCAATCCACTCCTTCAGCTTGTCCATCCACGTTCTTCATGGTGGAGCTGCAGTTGAATTAATATTTAATTATGCTTAGTTACACAATTCTTGCAGTTACTTATCGAATTTCCCTGCAAATACTTAAGAAATTCCTTTCATGAAATGCATCATATTATAGGAGAAATAATTCATAACATTTAGATCTTAATTGTAATTGCAATTGCTTTAATATCAATGAAATTCATTGCATAGAACGAATAGGCTACAGGTCTGAGGATAAACCAGTTTAACCTTACATAAGTTTGGGGGTAAACCCTTAACGCTCGTAGAATGGTCCGAGGGTAAACATGATAACCCACAGATAAGTCCATGGGTAGACAACTTAACCATCGGACTTGCATTTAAGCATAAATCACGAGTTTTTCTCTGTATATGAATCATTCTATTAGCAACCTAAAGAGTCAAATGTCAATCATTCATTCATTTCTCAATAGGTAATAAACATAAACATAATTAACGACTCAAAACATAATTCATGCGTTAAAGTGAAAAATTGTGCATACTGCTCAAAAGTACAGTTAACCTTGTAATCATCATAATTCAATGTAGAATGTAAATAAAACTCATTAAAACACATGAATTAATATCAATAAAGTGCATACTTTTGAGTCTGAACAAATCCCCCATACTTAAGTTTTGCTAGTCCCTTAGCAAAATACTAAAATGAAACTATAAAAATAATGAAGGCAATAAAGACTACTAAATAAAACTAACTAAAACTATACTAGACCACTTTCGTAGGGAACACGACTACACTTAGTAGGTGCAGTAAGCCTTTAAACCCCTAGGTTACCCTAATGGCGGAGTTATATCTCCGGAGGGTTTTAAGTGGATACACCCACAAAGTCCAAAGAAATAAAAGAAATAAGATATAAGAGAAAGAAAGAAAAGTAGGGAGGCAAGAAATAGAACCAACCCAAGGATCGTTTGAATCACTTGTTGCTAGAACAACTTCAGGGAGATGAGGTGGCTCAGTCTTACAACACTCCCTCTCCTTGCCCTTAAATTGAATAGACTCATTTAAAATGTTAATAAGAAGTCACCTTTTCATGAGAACCATCTGTCTTGAGCAAGCAAGAGGAATTTGCGCCCTCACTACTCACAATAAGGAATTAAATCATTACAGCAGGCATACACATCTCACCAACAAAAAGGGTAATTTGAGATACTCCCATCTTTTCTAAGATACTGGAAAATGCTCTGGCTGGTAGACAAGGGATAAGACAATAATATACCATCACTTAGAATGTTGACTTGTTGATATAGTATCATTTCACTTCATTGTCACATCTCAAATGACTTCAAATACTTCCCTTCTTCCACTCATATTGACATTGATCCCTTAAGTTTTCTGATCTTTTCTTTATAAATATTCCTCATTTTCATTCAATATTTTTCAATACTTCTTTCTTTTTCTTCTTCTTTTTTCTCTCTCCTTTTTTTATAATAAAAACATATAAAAACAAAGTAAATGACATAGCATTGCACTTTTAGAATTAATAAATGACCCATAGTCAATTAAGTTCACCACCTTATATCTCCATAATCTAATTCCCAAATGAACTCCATGGTGCATTAAAGCTCAAAGCCTTGCTACCTTCCTTCGCATCACCTCTAAGTCAGAAAAGTTGGGAGATATCTTAATATAATGCTCACCAAAATGGAAAATTTTCGTATCATGATTAAATTTTGTGGTGGCACTCGGCATAGGTTATCTCTCCACTCAAATAGGGTAAAGAGAAAGAAATTGAATCGTCTTTAGAAAATTAGGTGAACATGGCATTAATTCAAATGAAACAGGAAGACTCAACCCATTGCACAAATTAATCTGAAATCTATCTCATCTAGGGGCAATAGGTTATTTGGAATTAGCTCTGGAGATTCTCTCTCAGTATAATAAGGTCTTCCCATTAATTCTAATAGCAACACTTGAAACTCATATTCCTCAAGGTTTGTCCTCGAGAAAAACATAAAAATATAAAGGATATAAAAGATGCAAAAAATTTAAAATTTTGACCATTTTTAAACACTTTTAAACTATTTAAACTGATGAAACATAAAGCTAAAACATAAACCTCGCCCCCATACTTAAACTTTGCATTTTCCTCAATGTAAATAGAAAAGTTTAGTATGAATAGGAAAATTTCTCCTTCATATCAAGCATATGAATGTGATGCATGTTAAATAATGCATTGAACCCAGTATGATAAAGCATTTGAAATGCATGAGTAATGCTATCAAAATTAAATACCATTGCTATGCATCAATAACATAAGTTGAAAAGGAGTGATATTTTCTCCAAACAAAGAAATAAAAATAGTGCTCTTATAGTGCTAAGCTTGCGGACATGTAATGGTTCACAAGGAAACCAGGTGGTTTATAAACAGATACCACCAAACTATAGCTTCATCAACTTAAGTCGAGTGGTGTTGCACATCCCCTCCATGAGCTATATGCCCATTAGGCACATGGAGGTTCTGTAAAGATTGGCTTGGAAGAGCACCTTTGTTTCTTAAGTTCAGTGAATTCGATATTTGGTTCAATTGTGTTTCAATTCTTTTGATAGCTTGATCATGTGCTACATTTTGTGGATTTGATTTTAATGCTGAATCTACTTTTTGCAATAAGCTTGATATTTGTTTCTCAAAAGTTTGATCATGAACAAATTGATTATGATTTACATTTAAAGAACTATTGTTCATTGCACTTTGTTCAATAAGAGGTTGTCCTATAGATTGAGGTGGTTGTTGGCCTAGATTTTTCCATGAAAAATTAGGATGGTTCCTCCACCTAGGATTATAAATAGGATTGAAATTTGAGTTGTTACATTGATTATAGAATAAAGCATTAACATCTTCAGAGTCATTTAAGATAGGACAGTCTTCTACAATATGACCTATGGCAAAACAACTTGTACATTTAGGCATGGTAGGCTCAATCTTTTGTTTAAGTTGTAACTCATCAATTTTATGTATCAAGCTAGCCATCTTAGCCTCTAAAGCAATATGTGGTTCAACAACATGAACTCCTCTAGGGGTAGGAATTTGTTCCTAACTTACTTCAACAGCACTCTCCCATTGGGCAGTTCTTTTGGTTAGATCTTCTAAAAATTTCCAAGCATTATCTATTCCTTGGTTCAGGAATCCATTTTGACTCAAAGTCTCTGAGAGTGTCTTGGTGTGGTAATCAATCCCTTCATAAATAGTTCAGATTTGGGTCACTCTCTCTACTCCATGATGTGATAATCAATCCCTTCACAAAGTCTCGAAACCTTGCAAAATATTTCTAGAAAGGTTCTCCTGGTTTCTGTCTACAATTTAAAATTTCATTTTTCCATTTAATTTTGACATGCATTAGATAGTATTTTCCTAGAAATTCAGAATAGAATTGATTCCATGTGATAATTGAATTTGGTTGTAAACTATATAACCATCTTTTTGCACTATCTTTTAAAGCAAAAGGCATATACCTCAGTTTAATTGCATCAACAGTCATGTTTGGTACTTTCATCATATTACAAACTTCATTAAATTCTTTTAGGAACCAATAGGCATCTTCTTTTTCGAATCCATGAAATTTTGGTAATTGGTTGATGTAATTAGAATTTAATTCAAATCTGTCATACAGCCACGGGGAGCTGGCCTCTCGGTCAGCAGGCAGGGTGTCAGTTTGAGACACCGGTGGCCGGCCTATCCGAAGGCACCGACCATGATGAGCCTCTGTCGCATACGCGACATGCTTGTCACGTACAGCCACGGGGAGCTGGCCTCTCGGTCAACAGGCAGGGTGTCAGTTTGAGACACCGGTGGCTGGCCTATCCGAAGGCACCGACCATGATGAGCCTCGGTCACATATGCGACATGCTTGTCACGTACAGCCATGGGGAGCTGGCCTCTCAGTCAGCTAGCTGGGTGTCAGTTTGAGACACCAGTGGTCAGCCTATCTGAAGGTGCCGACCATGATGAGCCCCGGTCACGTACGCGATGTGCTTGTCATGTACAGCCACGGGGAGCTGGCCTCTCGGTCAGCTGGCGGGGTGTCGGTCTGAGACACCGATGGCCGACCTGTCTGAAGGAGGCGGCCATGATGAGCCTCGGTCAGGTACGTGACGTGCTTGTCACGTACAGCCACAGGGAGCTGGCCTCTCGGTTAGCTGGCAGGGTGTTGGTCTGAGACACCAATGGTCGGCCTGTCTGAAGGCGACGGCCATGATAAGCCCCGGTTGGGTACATGACGTGCTTGTCACGTACAGCCACGAGGAGCTGGCGTCTCGGTCAGCTGGCGGTGTCTCGGTTTGAGACACCGGTGGCCAGCCTATCTGAAGGCGGCGGTCTTGATGAACCTCGGTCGGGTACGTGACGTGCTTGTCACTTATGGGGAGCTGGCCTCTCGGTCAGCTGGCAGGTTGTTGGTCTGAGGCACTGGTGGCTGGCCTGTCTAAAGGCGATGGCCGTGATGAGCCTCGGTTGCGTATGCGACCACGTACAGCCATGGGGAGCTGGCCTCTCGGTTAGCTAGCGGGGTGTTGGTTTGAGACACTGGTGGTCTGGCTTGTCTAAAGGCGACGGCCGTGATGAGCCTCGGTTGCGTATGCGACGTGCTTGCCATGTACAGCAATGGGGAGTTGGTCAGCTTGTGAGGATCTGGCCTGTTGAGTCTTACCTTCAGTGAAACGGGACTGAGGTGCAGAATGCCCCTAGCTCTACCCCGAGGTGTAGGTCTTCTAGAGGAGCTAGCGGATTTCCTAGTGGAAGTGCCAGCAGGCAGTTGGGTAGTACGCAGAAGCTGAGTAAAACTCCCCAGAAGGAAAAGTTGGTTGTTCAGGGCCATGGGGAGTTTGTTCAGGAGGCTAGGAGCCAGCCTATCTGAAGGCGGCAGTCGTGTTGATCCCCAGTTGAGTTCATCGTTCATGGCCTTGGGGGAGCTGGTCCAAGAAGTCGGCGGCTGCTATCATCCTTGGTCAACTTGATCTTTCATGACCGTGGGGAGCTGGCCCATTGAGTCTCACCATTGGCGATTGCTTAGTGCACAAAACGGGACGGAGGGGCAAAATGCCCCTAGTTCTGACCTGAGGTGCAAGTCTTCTTAAGGAGATAGTGGATTTCCTGGTGGAAGTGTCGGTGGTCAGTTGCGCAGTACGTGGAAGCCAAGTAGAACCCCCAGAAGAAGAAGTTGGTTGTTTAGGGTCATGGGGAGCCAGTCTGAGAAGCCAGCAGTCGGCCTGTTTGAAGGCGGCGGCCGCGATGATCCCTGGTTGAGTTCGTCCTTCATGGCCTTGGGGGAGTCGGTCCTAGAAGCCGATGATCGGTTGGTTTGAAGGTGGCGACCGCTATCATGCCCAGTCAAGTTGATCTTTCATGACCGTGGGGAGCTGGCTCATTGAGTCTCACCATTGGCGATTGCTTAGTGCAGGAAACAGGACGGAGGGGCAGAATGCCCCAAGTTCTTACCCAAGGTGCAAGTCTTCTTGAGGAGATAGCGGGTTTCTTGGTGGAAGTGTCGGCGGCCGGTTGCGTAGTACGTGGAAGCCAAGTAGAACCCCCAAAAGAAGAAGTTGGTTGTTTAGGGCCATGGGCAGCCGGTCCAAGAAGCCGGCAGCCGGTCCAAGAAGCCGGCAGCCAGTCCAAGAAGCCAGCAGCCGGTCCAAGAAGCCGGCAGCCGGTCCAAGAAGCCGACAGCCGGCCTGTCTGAAGGTGGCAGCCGCGATCATCCCCGATTGAGTTCGTCCTTCATGGCCTTGGGGGAGCCGGTCCAAGAAGCCAGCGGTCGGTTGGTTTGAAGGCGGCAACTGCTATCATCCTCGGTCAAGTTGATCTTTCATGACTGTGGGGAGCTGGCCCGTTGAGTCTCACCATTGGCGACTGCTGAGTGTATGAAATGGGACGGAGGGGCAGAATGCCCCTAGTTTTGACCTGAGGTGTAGGTCTTCTGGAGGAGATAACGGGTTTCTTGGTGGAACTGCCAGCGGCCGGTTGGTTTGAAGGCAGAAGCCGAGTAAACCCCAGAAGAAGAAGTGGCAAGTTGGTCACATTCGCCTGTCCAGGTGTGTGTGGTGGGGAGGGGCAGAATGCCCCTAGTTCTGCCCCGTGATGTTGGCCAATGCTCTGCTCATAGAGGGTGTTACCTAAACTGAACAGGCTAGCTGTCCCAACTCCATGGTGCGGCAGCCCTGCTGGGCGTTGACAGCTGTCAGCTGAGAGTATCGGTGACCGGATGGTTCTCAGATGTTCCTTGTGTTGGTTGAGACACTTGGTATGATTGCCAAGCTGTGGCTAACTTGGTCGGATTGCCAAGTCGGTGGCTGCTGAGGACGCAGCTGCCGGCGTACTTGTGCGTGGGATGCCAAGCCCGGTAGTGACAACTTCTTTGGGTTGTCAAGCCTTGGCCGACTTGGTTAGGTTTCCGAGTCAGAGGCTACTGAGGATGTAGCTACCGGCATACTTGTGCGTGGGATGCCAAGCGTGGGGGTTAAAAGAGTGGGTTCCAACATGAGTCGCTCGGAAGCCATGTGCTAATGGAGATGCTCGGTATGATTGCCTTGGGTAATCCCGGCCTCTCTTTGGCTCTAAAAATGAAAAACCACAACAGTCAGTCCAGCCACACATGACCTCATCCTGGAAACTTTCTAGGGCATCAGGAGGAATAACCTTATCCCTTCTAGTGTAAACAAGTGGGGGTCAATCAATGCTAAGATTCGCATGGGGTCCGATGATAAATGGGAGAGAGAAAGACACAACGGTCACCCCTACGGACCTCTCAGCCGAAGAGCTGAAGGTCGGGTGAGGCAGACGGCTAGGCCGCCGGACACCTGGCTAAAGGTACCAGCTGTCGCACCACATCCCCCCTCCCTGACTAGAGACAAAAACCCACATTCCACGCTTGGGTAGGGCTAGCACGGATGCATGCTGGTGGCCTCATCCCGGAAGCCTCTTTGGGGCATCGGGAGGGCAGCTTTGTCCTCTAAGAAATTGGGAACCGTCGGGTCGTACATGCTCGTACGCCCGAGCGGTCGCCGGTGGCAAGGATGCATGCCAGTGGCGTCATCCCGGAAATCTTTCCGAGGCATCGAGACAGTAGACTTACACCTCCCGGAAAAACAAGAATCGTCGGGTCGTATACATTCGTACATCCGAACGGCCACTGCTGGCAAGGATGCATGCCAGTGGCATCATCCTAAAAACCTTTTCGGGGCATTGGGAGGGTAGACTTACACCTCCAGGGAAAACGGGAACCGCCGGGTTGTACTTGTTCGTACACCCGAACGGCCACCGTCGACAAGGATGTATGCGAGTGGCGTCATCTCGAAAATCTTTTTGGGGCATCGAGAGGGTAAAGTTACACTTCCTGGGAAAATGGGAACCACTGGGTTGTACTTGTTCGTACACCCGAATGGCCGTCACCGGCAAGGATGCATGCCGGTGGCGTCATCCTGGAAACCTTTCTGGGGCATCGGGAGGGTAAAGTTACACCTCCCGGGAAAATGGGAACCGTCGGGTTGTACTTGTTCGTACACCTGAATGGCCATCACCGGCAAGGATACATGTCGGTGGCGTCATCCTGGAAACCTTTCTAGGGCGTCGGGAGGGTAGACTTACACCTTCCGGGAAAACGGGAACCGCCAGGTTGTACTTGTTCATACAACCGAACGGCCACCGCCGGCATGGATGCATGCTGGTGGCATCATCCTGGAAACCATTCCAGGGCATCGGGAGGGTAGACTTACACCTTCCCAGAAAATGGGAACTGCCGGGTTGTACTTGTCCGTACACCTGAACGGCCGCCGCCGGTAAGGATGCATGCCGGTGGTGTCATCCCGGAAACCTTTCTGGGGCATCGGGAGGTTAGGCTTACACCTCCCGGGAAAATGGGAACCGCTAGGTTGTACTTGTTTGTACAGCCGAACGGCCGCCGCCGGCAAGGATACATGCCAGTGGCGTCATCCCGGAAACCTTTCCGGGGCATCAGGAGGGTAGACTTACACCTCCCGGGAAAATGGGAATCATCGAGTTGTACTTGTTCATACACCCGAATGGCCACCGCTAGCTTGGATGTATGTCGGTGGCGTCATCCCAGAACCCTTTCCGGAGCATCGGGAGGGTAAAGTTACACCTCCCGAATAAACGGGAATAGCCAAATTGTACTTGTTTGTACACCCGAACGGCCACCGCTGGCAAGGATGCATGCCAGTGGTGTCATCCTAGAAACCTTTCTAGGGCATTGGGAGGGTAGGCTTACACCTCCCGGGAAAACGGGAACCGCTGGGTTGTACTTGTTTGTACACCTGAACGGCTACCATCGGCAAGGATTCATGCCGGTGGTGTCAACCCAGAAACCTTTCCGGGGTGTTGGGAGGGTAGACTTACACCTTCCGGGAAAACGGGAACTATCGGGTTGTACTTGTTCGTACACTCGAATGGCCACCGCCTGCAAGGATGCATGGCAGTGGTGTCATCTCGGAAACCTTTCTGGTGCATCGGGAGGGTAGGCTTACACCTCCCGGGAAACTAGGAACTGCCGGGTTGTACTTGTTCGTACACCCGAATGGCCACCACTGGCATGGATGCATGCCGGTGGTGTCATCCCAGAAACCTTTTCAGGGCATCGGGAGGATAGACTTACACCTCCCGGGAAAAATCGAAATCGCCAGGTTGTACTTGTTCATACACCTGAACAGCCACCGCCAGCAAGGACGCCTACCGATGGCGTCATCCTGGAAACCTTTCCAGGGCATCGGGAGGGTAGACTTACACCTTCCGAGAAAATATGCAGAAATTGGATAAAACGTGTAAAACCCGTTGGGATACTATGAGTTTCCATGTGAAAGGACCTGACGGAAGGGTCATGACCGAACGAACTCGACCGTGCCGAGTGGATTCACCTGGCTAGGAGGGAGGTTGTCGATACCTTTCGACGTGTCTCCGAAGGAATGATACCCGGGCACGTCCTCCAACCTTTCCCTTGTGTGTGAAAAGCCTCGTATGGTCAGGGCTCAAGAAAAACGTCGTTAAATCACCTGTAAAACGATGAGGAAAGAAGGGCTTACTTGTAGGGAGTCGTCGGTGGTGATCGGAAGTCCTCGCTTCGGTGCGGTGAGAAGGCGTCTCTCGTCCTTCAGAACCTCCAGCTGGCGTCTTCTCCAAGGGGTGAAAGCGTGAGGAGCATCTCCTGCGTCCGAACGAGCATTTTTCAAGAGGGTGGAAGCCTACTGAATGGGGTGGAAGACCCCTTCTTTTATAAGGGATTTCCTACGTTCTTTGGGGGGATCCAAAGATGGAAGTCGACGAGTATTTCGGTTCAATCATGCGGTCAGCGTGATTGATTGATTGCGAGATTTAAGTGGTTAAATCTCGTTGTATCTTTCTAATTGATTCCCCCTACCTTTTTGGGTAGTTAACCGGTAGCCACAACGTGGCAGGCAGATACCGGCTAGTTCCATCCGGCTACCATGCAAAGGCAATTATGTTGGCTCAAATGTGGGCTTTGGGGAGTCGGCTACCGGATTTTTGCACCGGTATGCCGGTGGCAAGCTGGCTGGTCCCCTAGCTCTCCGGTTCAAGTGTGGGTTTTGGGGGAGCCGGCTATCGGGCTTTTCTATCGGTTTGTTGGCAGCAGGTCGGCTGGTTCCCCGACTCTTCGGTTCAAGTGTGGGTTTTAGGGGAGCCGGTTGTCGAGTTTTTCTACCAGTTTGCCGGTGGCAGGATAGCTAGTCCCCTGACTCTTCAGTTCAGGTGTGGGTTTTGGGGGTCGGCTGCCGGGTTTTTTTACCAGTTTGTCGATGGCAAGTCGGCTGGTCCCTCTACCCTTCGGTTCAAGTGTGGGTTTTGGGGAGCCGACTGCCGGGTTTTTCTACCGATTTGCCGGCGGCAAGTTGGCTGGTCCCTCGACCCTTCTGTTCAAGCATGGAGGTCAACAATATTTGTGTTTTACCTATTTCCTGCTTATCCCATCGGGAGAGGCAAAGCTGCCCTCCTGATGCCCTGGAAAGACTTCTGGGATGAGGCCGTCGGCATGCATCCTTACTGACGTCGGCCGTCCGGGTGTATGAGTACGTACGCCTTGACAGTTCCTTTTTACCAGGTCGAGCCAAGCTGCCCTCCTGCTGCCCCGAAAAGGCTTCCGGGATGAGGCCGATGACATGCATCCTTACTGACACCAGCCATTCGGTGTATGAGTATGTACACCCCGATGGTTCCTTTTTATCGGGTGGAGCAAAGCTGCCCTCCTGATGCCCTAGAAAGGCTTCCAGGATGAGGCCATTGGCATGCATCCTTGCCGACGCCGGTCGTCCTGGTGTACGAGTATGTACACTGTGTAGTCATAATTTGTGCATTATACACATACTTATCTCATGTAAATTAGAAGTGCATATATGATTATCATGCTTTATTAACTAGAATTGCATATAACCTTTAATTTATATGAATTGCATGAATATGATACAACTTGATTAAATAATGCACAACTAGGACTTCAATTATTATTTTTCATTGGAATGACATGTAAGGAAACATTCTTGATCATATCATATTCCATTATATTATATTTCAGTGTCTTGGAAACCCTTGTATGTGATCTTTTGTAGGAATAAAGTTTGAAGCCACATGGGCAAAATTGGAAAGAAGAGAATGTGGACTCTATAAATACAAAAGAGGGGGTCTCCCATTCCATTCCCATCTCTCTCGTCCTCCCCATTCGTCTCCCTAGGGTGACCACAAGAGGGGCCGTAACTCCCTCCCCTTGGTGGAGAAGCTTGGAGATCGCCGACCTTCACTTCCAATCTCAACTTTCTTCCATCATCCAAGGCCGTGGTGACAAGAGGGCGTACTTTTGGAGAAGGATAGCTGCTGGATTGCGTGGAGCTAGGGTTTAGAGAGGGCAAGATTTCCAAGTCTTCAAAGCCAAAGAAGAAGGGGGTCGTTGGGTGTTGGTTCAAGGTAGTGGAGTTGTCTGATCTTCCCTTTCCCTACCGTTGGTGACGTGAGAAAGCTATTCCAGCCAAGGAAGGGGTGGCTTTGTTGCTGAAGACGTCCCCTCTCCACCATCATTCAAGGTTTTGGAGTGAAGGTTCAACCCTTGCCCTATTTACCTTACTTTATCTAGTGTAGGATTAGGGTTTGTTATCTTTTGTTATTCCAATTTCATACCTTGAATTAGGACAATATTTCTTACTATTTTGCTTTAGGATTCAGATCATTTGATGTTTACTTGATTCATATACAAAAACCCCAAAAATATACTTTGATGTATGTGTGAATGAATGATGTTTGGAATGTATGAATGTTGAATGTGTTGAATGTTTTGAATACCAATTTTTCATGAGCTTTTCCAGAATTTTTAAGGGCACGTCCCAGATGATTTGAGGCTTGTTTCCTACTGAAAAGGGGGTGTTCTTACGTGGGTTTGTTAGCTGGAAAATATTGGTTCGATTTGAGAAAGTTATAGGGAAAGAAAGGGGCTGTAGTCATTGAAAAATTGCATTTCGGATTTCTGTTTTGTACCCAAATTTCCCCTGTTTTTTGGTGCACATATTGGAAGGGAACTTACGTATTTTAACAGCTTGTTGAGTGCTTGAAAAGATCCATTTTATTTCACATTAATTGGATGCGAATGGAGTGAGTTATAGGTATTTCAATTTGATTGCGCTTACAACTAGCTATTGCAGTTTTTGGTTTTGAAATTCCAACCATTTGTGGGGAATGGATTTAATGTTTGAATGAGTTTTGATTCCCATTTCACTTGATATTTTCAAACTTCCAACAATTTGTATTTCAGCGCTGTCATCGATTTCTATAACCCGAATCCTCATGGGATCGATCCGTACTCGCCATGTTATTACAATAGCACCGTGTGCTTGCGGTTTAATTTAGCAGTATTAAAAATACCGTACATACACCTCGATGGTTCCTCTTTACCGGGAGGAGCAAAGCTGCCTTCCCGATGCCCTGGAAAGGCTTTGAGGATGAGGCCATCAGCATGCATCCTTGCCGACGCTGGTCATCCAGGTGTATTAGTATGTACACCCCACTGGTTCCTCTTTACCGGGTGGAGCAAAGCTGTCCTCTCGATACCTCGGAAAGGCTTCTGAGATGAGGCCACTGGCATGATTCTTTGTTGACCCTGGAAAGACTATGTTGACCCCCATGCTTAACATCTATCGGGCGGCCGAGTAAATCAACCGGCCACCCACTGGCATGCTGGTATATCACCCGGCAGCTAGTTCACCAAACTCCTCCCCAGCGAAGTTCCACTTCACTGGTGTTGAAAGCCGTGTTTAGCACCTATCGAGTGGTCGGGTAAATCATCCGGCCACCCACCGGCATGCCAGTAAAATACCCCAGTGGCCGATTCTGAACTCTTCCACCAACATGTAGGTACACCCGTTAACATGCCCGTAGATGTTAGATGAGAGAAAACAACCGACCACGTGGAACTTCGGCAAATACATGGCATCCAAAGGTGGAAGTACCATTGTCCAGATGAGGGAAGCAAGGTAAGTGTCGTGAGGTTACGATGGTCATAGGCAAACCTCAGTTCAACTTTCGGGGTAGAGTACATAGCCTTCGAATCAACAATTGGTGCACAACCCTGGCCCTCCGCCATGGCCTAATTCCCCCAAACGCTTGGCTACATTCCTAACACATGTCAATCTCCCTTACCCGACCATCGACCAACTTGTCATGGCTGCTTGGTAGACGCTTGGGTAATAATTCAAATTCATTGGAAAGATATGGCAAGATTTAATTACATAAATCCCACAATCAATCAATCACACGGATCACGGGATTAAACTGAAACGTACGTGGAGTTTCCATCCCGGGATCACCCAAAATGGAAGGTAATTCCCTATATAAAGAGCTCTTTGTTCCATGCAAAAGGACCTTTTTCCGACGTTCTGAAGGAGAAGCTTTTTCCGATGGTCTAAGAAGCTTTTCTCGACGTTCTGAAGCGTGATTTCGGAGGAGAGCTGCTCAGAGCACCAATGTCCTCTTGCCGCACCGAAGCAAGGACTTCCAACCATCGTCGGCACCTCCTTGCAAGTAAGCTCCCTCTCTCCCTTACCGTCATGCTTCGAATTGAGCCTCCTTTCTTCAGACCCTGACTATACTCGACCTTCCCCACATGAAGGGAAAGGTCGAAGGACAAGCCTCGTATCTACCCGGCAGGCGGTTCCTCCAACCGGGGCTGAACTAGGGGCATTCTGCCCCTCCCCCTCTTCATGCGCTAGGCGGCCAGAGCAGCAAACGAAGTCCGACGGCCTCACACCTCAAGCAGGTGAGCACGACAAATCCATCGCCTTCTCCTCCAAAGCCTTCTCGAGGTTCAGCGTCATCCCTAACTAGTAGCCAGTATGCCTACCTAGCACCCATCCAGGAGACCACGGAGGTAGCTCCCACCAGGTTCATCATCCAACACCCTTTTAGCTTGAGGGTTAGCAATTAGTGGAGGACCTTGACGGCTCCGACCTGCAAGATCAAGAACTTGAAGAGGTCAGTCCATGGGTCCAACCACCTGAGTCCGCCGGTATAACCTCTACTAACGAAGTTGAACTTGTAAACCATAGGGATGAACAACATCGAAAAGAAACAAAAATTAGCAAAGAGGTACCTAAGCCTTACCGGCAATAACTCCTCGCACTCCTGCAAGAATTTGTGGAGGTATTTGCGTGGGGTTACGAAGACATGCCTGATTTGGATGAATGGGTAGTAGTCCACCGACTACCTCTCAAATCGGAAGCCCACCCTATGAAGCAAAAAGCTTGATAGATGAGACAGGAATGGGCCTAGAAGCTAAAGGAGGAAGTTCACAAGCAGTTGAACATCTGGTTCCTCCAGCCAGTCTTCTACTCGAAATGGGTGGCAAACATGGTACCCATACCAAAGAAAGATAGATGGGTATGCATGTTTGTCGACTATCGAGACCTCAACAAGGCTAGCCCCAAGGATGACTTCCCACTACCACACATAGATGTCTTGGTAGACGACACTACCAAGTACGGGGTGTACTCTTTCATGGATGGATTCTCCGATTATAATCAAATCCTCATGGCGGAGGAAGACAAGGAGAAGACTGCATTCACAACCCCTTGGGGCGTCTTCTGTTACAGGGTGATGCCATTTGGGCTCAAAAATGCTGGTGCTACCTACCGAAGAGCCATGACCACCCTTTTCCACGACATGATGCACAAAGAAGTCGAAGTCTACATCGATGATATGGTAGTAAAGGCACGCACACATCAACAACATCTCAAGCACTTGAGAAGATTATTTGAGCACCTAAGGAAGTACAAGCTCAGATTAAACCTGTCAAAATCAATGTTCAGGGCCACCATTGGAAAGCTCCTAGGCTTCACCATCAGCAAATGGGGGATTGAGGTGGATCTTGACATGGCAAAGGCAATCTTAGATATGGTCGTGTATTCGCCCGTGGGAGGAGTTGGCGCAGGGAGGCGCAATCTGCCGCGCCAGCACGACATCCGAGGATGCCAACTCATGTGCTTGGTATTCCACTTACTAGAATATGTTTGTAAGCCCCTCTGATCCTTCCTCATATTGTGCTGTGTTTGTGAAAGAATTTTAGGGATTTTTCGTAGACCGTAGAAAGAGATATCGTCCTTGGCATTTTTTTTGTTGAAAATCCACAACTTTCCTTTTTTGGGCGTTAGATTGGATTTTTTGGGCTCACTTGTGGCATGAATCCGTTTGAATTTTTGGTGGAACTTTTTTGTTGTATACTTGCTTCATTTGAATTCGTGTGTGCTTGTGGAATATCCCACTTGAAATCATGTCTACTCTTGGAATGAAGATTGATAAATTCAGTGGGAAAAATGGCTTTAGTCTGTGGCAAATCAAGATGAGAGCGTTACTGAAACAACAAGGCATTTGGGCTCCATTCAATAAGGAGTCAAATCTTGATAAGAATTCCACACAATATGCTCAACAAGAGGAGGAAGTACATTCTACCATTTTGCTTTGCCTGTCAGATGAAGTGATAATCAAAGTTACTGGTGAGAGTACATCTTTGGGATTGTGGTAGAAACTGGAGTCACTCTATATGACCAAGTCACTCTAATGAAAGGAGCTAAGTCTGGTCCACTATATATTCCTCAAGGCACTCCAGTTGTAGGAATAGCAGCCACATCTACATCTGATCAACAAGATCTCTCTGTCATTTGGCACTCTAGGATGGGGCATTTGGGGCAGAAAGTTATGCAGAAATTGAGTAGCATGGGTAGGTTCGCTGGGCACAAGTTTGCATGCATTGATATGTGCAAACATTGTGTATATGGGAAGCAGAAGAGAGTGTCATTTGGGCGTGGATAGCATACTTCCAAGGGAGTACTTGATTATGTCCATGCAGATTGTTGGGGACCATCTCGGTAGTCTTCTTTGGCAAGTTCTAGATACTTCTTATCTGTTATTGATGATTATTCTAGGATGAGTTGGGTTTTCTTTATGTAGCATAAGAGTGAGGCATTTGCTTACTTCAACCAGTGGAAGTTGCAGGTTGAAAACCAGATAGATAAGAAAGTGAAGTATCTAAGAACAGATAATGGCCTGGAATTTTGTTTTCATGAATTTGAGAACTTTTGCAAGTCAGAAGGCATCACAAGACATTATACAGTTAGACACACACCTCAGCAGAATGGAGTGGCAGAAAGGCCGAATAGGACACTCCTTGAGAAGGCACATTGCATGTTGTCACATGCAAATTTGGAAAAGAAATTTTTGGCAGAGGCTGTTAACACAGCTTCCTTTCTGGTGAACAGGTCTCCATCTAGTGCCTTAGATGGAAATATACCCTTTGATGCTTGGATGA
>JAMKPZ010000999.1:0-51619 GCA_024699675.1 Amphibolis antarctica | reverse complement strand
ATATTTAATCTACTAAGTTAAATATTTAAAACACTTAATCGAACATTCGAGTGCTAATTAATTTAGCATTAACTTAAATATTTAAAACACTTAACCTGGATTATGTTGATGATCACCAAATTATGTTTATGTTGTAGTTATCTATTGTTTTCCTTTTCAATTTTCAATTTTCAATTAAGTTGATGTTGTATTTTACTTTTTCACGGTCTTAAAACACCTAAAGTTAAGAATGTTAAGTGTAATTATCTATTTTTTTAAGTGTAGTTATCTATTGCTCTAAGTCCGAACAATATATATCCCCCTTTTTGTGATTATTTAACAAAGTATTGAGATTAGAGAATAAATGGAAGCATTCAGTTAGATAAAATTAAATCACTTATACAAACAATTCAATCACTTGAAATAAGAAAAAAAACCCTTGCATTACAATTCAATCACTTATACTAAAAAGTTAATTACGATAAACATACCCTTCAATTACAATTCAACAAGAAATCAGAAAAGTACAAGTTATCCTTAATTTCTCCTCTGATTTTGAACAGTACTGATTATAGTTTCACAAATTTGTCGACCAATTTGTTCTCCTAATTGTGTAATATACGCAACATCTTCAGGAGATAATAAATTTTGTCCAGTCAACGTATGTGCTAGTTCACTTGTTGATTGTTGGTGTATGTCTGTAACGGTGCATGAGAAATGAATTTCTTATATTCAGCCACTGTAAAAGATCTTGTCTTAAAGGATTTTCTGGGCCACTGATTCACATCATATCTTGTCCCTGATATCAACTTCACAAGACTAATTCCATAAAATAATTTTGAATGTTTGTGCTGTGTGGAATCCAAAAATAGTGTGCACCAATTTAGTTTTATTATCTGCATCACAACATATGTAGCATATAAACAAATTCTCTCGATATGTTCAGCATGCCCTTTCTTCTGAAAAATTTGTACTATCAAATTTTGGCTATAAATTTGGCCTTTTCATTAAGATGTTCAAGATACTGTAATTTGCCATCTAAATGAAGGGTTCTTGCTATCGAATTGATGTTCCAATCTAGCAAGTTTAAAGATATTCTACCTAAATGTATACCCTCATTTATCAATTTAAGAGTATCATATACAAATTGAGGAGTGATTTCAAAAACAGTCTTATCTAT
Source organism: Amphibolis antarctica (assembly GCA_024699675.1). NCBI lineage: Eukaryota > Viridiplantae > Streptophyta > Magnoliopsida > Alismatales > Cymodoceaceae > Amphibolis > Amphibolis antarctica. Next base: position 50,460 of record JAMKPZ010000999.1, on the reverse strand, counting down.
GTTGGTATAATATGTAACATATAACTTACAATGACTACATATAAGTTAGCATAGAATGCAACAATGACTTCTCTGAATATATCTAACTTACAGTTTGTTGGTATAATATGTAGCAGACCTTGAAAGTTGAAAAGATTTTTAATCTCTTGTAAATCTTTGAAATTTACTGGTCTTTCGTACAGTATCTCATAATTCAAATTTTTTTTTATAATTGTCCAAACATTCCTGATTTAGAAAATATAGATTGTCTACTGTCATACCTTGCTCAGGAAATAAATGATAAGTGCTTAGCAAATCTTCAACATTCTCTGTCTGTGACTGATATATAACCAATTCCAACTGATCTTTATTGTGCACCTCTGAAGTTTCTTGTTGATTATTTACATGCTCCTCTTCAGCTTGGACACCAATAGATTCTTGTATGCGTTGTTTAGTTGAGATTCTTGGAGGACTGTAATGTTCTTTCATTACTACTAAAATTTGATGTTGTGGAGCTTCTTCCATGCTACTTTTAGGGCTTAACCGTTTTGAAGTTGACGGTTGTGGACGGATGACTGTAGTATTGTTAGGCTTTGGAGCGGACTTCTTATGTCTCTTTTCAGCAGCTCTAGAACACTCTCCTATTTCAAATGTATTGAACGGTGTCATCGAATAACCAAATGATTTTAACACATTTCGCTCAGCACACCTGATATTGTGTAGTTTTTCTCCTTCCAACTGTAATCATAGTCGCAAGTTCTCTGTTTCTACAATGTTGACCTCCTCTGTAATAACTTCAAAGACGTCGACAGAGAAGTCATACCTGGACTTCAATAGCTCTATCTCCTTTTCGACTTTGTCGATTTTGACCTGCCATGTACACGGGAGTACTAGTGGAACTTCAATGTTCTTCTTCTCGTGTGCCATTGCTACATTACTGACAATGAAGCTTCTTCTCCAAGTCACGCACGACGCACTTACTCTTGCTCAGGAAGACTAGGGCACAGGGCATTACGAATTTAAACTTTATATAAGCTTAGAGATTGGGGGTTAAAGTTGTCGGATTTTTATAATCGGATCTTACCATAAAGATATTTGCTATTCAATACAACCACTTATTTGAAAGACCGGACGATTGTATTAAACGACCGGTGTTATATGTTAAAAGAACAGACGATTGTATTAAAAGACCGGCGTTTTAACATTCACACATGACTTTTTAAGTTAGGTGCGTGCATTGTACAAATATGGCCGTCAACTTAATATTCGAAGGGGTATAGTTTAGATGTCACATGCAATTTTAAGTTCACATGTGATGAGAGAATTAGTGTTTTATGTTAAACGACCAGACGATTGTATTAAAAGACCGGTGTTTTAACATTCACACATGACTTTTTAAGTTAGGCGCGTGTGTAGTACAGTATGGCCGTCAACTTAATATTCGAAGGGGTATATTTACATGTCACGTGAAATTTTAAGTTCACACGTGATGAGAGAATCGGCGTTTTATGTTAAAAGACCAGACAATTTTATTAAAAGACCGGTGTTTTAACATTCACACGTGACTTTTTAAGTTAGTCACGTGCGTTGTACAATATGGCTGTCACCCAAATAATTCAATTGACAGTACTTCCATATAATTGTAAGGTAAAGTCACGGAAGTACCGTTTATACACGTGTCTGTAAATGGTACTTCCGTCCGTCGCTACTTTATTTCTATGGTACTTCCGCCTTACTTAAATGTTGGAAAACTACTTCACAGTTTTGTACAACGATAGCAGGGTTACTCTTGAAACTTTATGTCAATCTGTGTGTAGTAAACATACTTAGATGATAATAATAAGTTTTGTTATAGAACGTTTACATTAAATTCTTCATCAAAATAGTAAGGATAATTAATCAGAGAATACTATCCTTAACAATCTCCACATTTTTTATGACTACAAAACTAAACATATATATTAAAAACATATATGTCACCAAACACAAGTCCTGACCTAAATGAATTTCAATATTTCAATATATTACATCAGTTTATTTGACTAAAAAAGTTACATGTAATGTAAGTATGCTTGTGTCATACTCCTCTTCAGGCATCATCTTCCCTGTTTTATTGACGACTATCTACATTTGGGCAAATAGTTATGTAATGACCTACTTCCCCACACCCATGACACATCCTTCTCTTCTTATGGGTGTTAATTTCTTCAATGGAAGCTTTTAGCCATTGAGAATAGGTAGGTCTTCCTTTGGTTTTTCTTGATGTAGATGGATCATTCACCTCAAAACCAGTTGGTAAATCAACTATAGTGGGGTTATTTCCACTTTGATCATCTTGTGTACACTGCACACATAATCCATTGGTTCTCTTTAACAAATCATCAAAAATTGATTTCACTAGTACGTACTGTTCTATTGAAGTGAAAGTAGTGTCCACCAATTTGAATGCACTAGACCGTAAGTCTCATCTCATGAGAGGAGTAAACCTGTGACAAATACAAAAAGATGTTTCATTAGCATCAATTGTGGAAATAAAATTCTCTTATGAATATAATAAACATACCCATCAACATGATCTGGTGGTCCACCAATAGTGCTACTGTGGTATCTGCAGTGAATGGTCCATTTATGCAATATATATTTGCTTGGTACATGGGTGATCTATTTCTTCTATAATACAGAAAAGATATGATGACAAAGAAGACCTTCATTTTCAAATTTCTTGCATGAAGAGCATACGTCATAATTGGTCTTCATATTCAAACTGACTATTTTAGGTTTTGTTGACATCATTGAATTCCAAACTTCAAAAAAATATTGCATACCTACTTTGCTTTTTTTATTATTAAGATACGTCAATCCTTTTTTCATTTTATATTAGGATATAGAAAAAATATTCCTTATATAACTTGCAAACACCTAAATTTCAATTGAGGTAGAGAACACAAGTGTCGGCTTTGTTGTCAAAGTAATTAAGTCTTCATGTTCCTCAGATTGACGTCTTGCTTTCAATGCTCTATCATATTGTAAAACAAATTCTGAAAAAAGAGTATGAGAATGCACATACCCATCAAAAAATGAATTTACGCTCTCAGACCTTTGACTTGTAGTCATGCCTACCATTAATATATCTTTCATATAGCATGGAACTCAATGCTGTCGGATGGTATACATGTAATTCAGCCAAAAGTTACCATGCAGTGTTGGATATTTAACTGTCAATAATTTCCACTCCTTTTCAAACTCTTTAGGAGTCGTTGCACTATATATACATTTATTGTAATCAACCTTAAAGTTGACATCAGTGTGCATCTTTGGGACATGACTAATGGCATTTCAGCCAATATGCCAAGAACAATAACAATGTACAGAATCTAGAAAATCTTTAGGAATAATTGCACACATTGCATGATCTTGATCTGTAATAATGGCCTTTGGATTCTTGCCATATATGCAAGTTTGGAATGTACTAAACAACCAATGAAAGGTTTCTTTTGTCTCATCTACTAGTAAAGCACACCCAAACAATGTGGACTGCTTGTGGTGATTTACTCCAGTAAATGGTGCAAAAGGCATATTGAAATTATTGGTCATATAAGTGGTGTCAAAAATAACCACATCTTCAAACTTCATATATGCTTCACGAGCCCTTCCATCAGCCCAGAAGACACTTCTAATTGTATGATCTTCATCTAATTCAAAACAGAAGAAATAATATGAATCCTTATGACTTTGTTACTGAAAATACTGTACTATCGTCATACATTCCTTGTCCATATTATTCTTTCGCCTACTCCTGTTAAGGTGAATAACTTAATTAGGACTAATATTTTACTGTGACATATTTGAAAGAATATTTGCCGCTTTAGAAGGTTGAATGCCACATTCTGAGAGGGTATTCAGCAACCCTTTTAATACAGATGATATCTTTTTATGAGATCTTAATATTTTCGATTTTGCAGGTGATGCAAGAACATGATTATGCTCTTTGACAAATTTCTCAACTACCCACACATTTAATTCATTGTGCATCACATAAAAACTTCTAGCACAATCCTCCCTGATGTCTCGTTGTCTGCCCACATCACTTCCCAAGCAACGTTTGTCATTCATGTCCTTATATCCCTCTTTATAATAAACAAAATTACGTGCTATTAATTCTCCACTAGCTTTTGATTTTCTAAACCAACTTTTTCTAATAGCAAAACTTTTCTTCATTGCATATGCATTATAAAAATTATATGCATCATACTTCGAAGAAAATTTCATGACATGGTATGGACTTGCACTTCCTTCTCCTTCTCCATCAGGATGGCTAGTCGCCCCTTCCATTCTAATATTGAACTCTAACTCATCAAGCCCTTGCATTTCAGAATAATCCTGTTCGAGTCATTATACTTGCTGTTTATCATCCAATAGCTTTTGACAATTTGAGAATGATTGATTCTTTAATTAAAAGTACAACAATAAAGAAGTGGGACTTTGAAATTATCAATCACTCTTTAAAGTTAACATTGCAACATTTAATTAAAGTTATTAACCACTAATTATCAACCACTTTGTAAAGGTATACATATTACGACTTTTAAATTACCAATAGACTAAGATAATTAACTTTAAATTTCAAAGTACGTTGATAACTTTACAGAGTAGTTGGTAATAATCTTAGTTTGTTACTAATTAACTTTACAGAGTGATTTTTAATTATCAACTACTTTGTAATCATCAACCACTCTGTAATTATCAACCACTCTGTAAATGTTAACTTGAATATGTAATTATCTATTTACTTTTACATCTGTTTGTTCTTTACAGAGTGGTTGATAATGATGGGTAATATTTCAGATTAAACATATTTTACTTTGTACTTAATGTAATTAATAGTTTGTCAGTCTAACTAACTTTTTTCCTAATAAATGTTGTAAACATTTTTCGCCTAATAAATGTTCATTCATGTTAAATGAAAGTATAATTAATACACTTAATAAATCAAATTTTAATAATATGAAAGTACACCTGTAACTCGTTGGTAGATCTAACGCTAACTGATGTCCTTCTGTATTCTATTCGATAACTTTAAAAAGATCGAGGGGAAGACGAGGGGACTTCCGGGGAGATGACGAATCGCAGGTGACTTTGATTGAGGAAAAAGAATCGCAAATTGTAGGTGACGAAAAGGAATCGCAAATTGCAAGTGACGAAAAGGAATCCCAAATCTCGTAGGTGACTTTTTTTGAATTTTTTTGTGTTAAAATAAATGGAATACTTTTACGTGGGTATCATCGGTGGTAGTTTTTTTTTTGAAGACTCTCTCTCTTGAAAAAATTGCCGTTAAACTTTGATGCAATGGGTACCTACAAAATCGACTTTTGTAGGCACCTACAAAATCATTTTTCCCATATATATATATATATTATATTCCTTTAAAGAACATTTTGATTTTGTTTTAGTATAGTAGTATTACAGCTAGTCCTTCCAAGATTCGCTTGGGATTCAAGCTAGGTTGATTACTTGAACCTTAAAGTTCATATATATTTTCTTTGATGTCCATGATGTTCACATTGTCACATTCCAAAATAATAATGATATGACAGCACGTAGATTTTCAAAATCACTTTTAATTTTATTATTACTGTATAGATTTTAATGTATAAACTTCTATCACTTTAATTGCTATATGATTTTAATTCTATTTACGAAATTAGTTTTAACTTTAACTCTATTCAACTCCTAAAATTGATTAAAGCTTTCCCAAAACACACCTTTAGAAAGAAAATTTACATATACAAAAATATACTTATGAATTTTTTTTCCAATACTGCAAGATTGAAGTATTTTAATTAATAACAAATTTTAAGAACATTGAGTCATTGCTCTTCCGTTGAATATAGGGCATCTCAAGTATCTAAAGGGAAAATCCCCTCTAGAGAAACCTGTCATATTAGCAATCATTTAAAAAGTAGTCTTTTTGTATCAATATCCAAATTGTTGTATTGATAGAACTGCATGCTTTTTCAAAATATTAATTGTTTCTCCTGAATAGCATACCAAAATTATGAACAGGGTCTGCCTAAGCATGTATAATTTGGCATATATATTGATGAAAAATTTGGTATGCTAATAAACTAAAGCCCTGGGTCTTACACAACACCACCATTACCCCACAAAAAGAAAATCCACAGATAAATACATCTTCAAGATTTCATATCATTGCATATGTTCATATGAGAATTAAGATCATATCAACAGGCAACCTATTAGAAGATTTGATGAATAGTGGTTAAATTCACCATCGGGTGTCAATTTGCTGGAGCATCGTAGCTTCAAATTAAGCTCTAGTCCTCCTAAATCCAACCTTTATTGCCATCCCAAGACAGAAAAGTCAGAATACTTGATTGAGAAAGGGGGCGGGGGTGATTTGGATGGTGGAAATGAAAGAACATGTATGGTACTATTCCTCAACAATTATTAATCGAATCTAATCCATATATATATAACAGATTCATTTAAGAGCAGGAATTTTCTATTCTTCACACGAGAAACAAAGCAAAAACTGTAGATTCTCTATTTATTTTTAACTTCTTTTAACTTTTAAAATCACTCTCAATATTATTATTATTATTAGATATATTTTAATATATAAACATTTATTATCTAAATTATTATATAATTTTAATTTTATTTATAAAACTAACTTCAATTTTAATTTTATCTAATTCTCAAAGTTAAAAAAAATTATTTCTAAATGCATCTTAAGTCATGTCAGCTGGTACAGAAAAGGACTTGATTTCTTTTAATAATATATCTTGCATACGCATGTTGGCTGGTTTTGACAAAAGTGCATCTGTGCATGTAGCTTTTCAACACTGGCACTACACCTCACATGCCAAGTTGATATTTTTAAGCTAATTTCTTTTTACGCTACACAGATACCTGTGTGGTTAGGTATGTTGGTCCACATGGTCCAAGTTTATCCTTCATTTTTATTTTTCACACTTACATCCCAAGCAACGACAAGTAGTTTGTCAGTTTGAATTGCTGGTTAGATGGACCATTGGATTTACTGATGATCTTCATAACCTGAACCAGAAACTGTGGTAAACTATAAATAATGGAATAGCATAGTCAATGTTTTAATTTTGTACTCCATTACTACATTATCAAAAAAAGCTGTAGTTAACTACTACAATTAATTTCCCGTTTTTGTACGCAATATTTTGTTTCCAGGATAAGGACTAGTCCATCTGAGAAAGATACCATGCCCCTCTTTTTCTTTTGCATTCCAACTGACCACAAGTATATAATAAGTATACCATGTAAACGATTACTAGGCCTTACAACAAGTATATAACCAATCTCTTGGATCAAATTCTTCACAAGTTATTTTGCTCAACTTCTCCTGTCCACCTGATAATATATGGCTGCAAAAAGTCAGAATCATGGCCGAGTGCACATCTCCTTCATAATTTACACTTATCACTGCTTATGCCTCTTGCAGGTTATTCTATATATTTTCTCCCAATTTACTGTACACCATTCATAAGAGGAATATGAACCGATATCAAAGATGAAATATGAACCATGAACATATACCCACTGATTTAAATAAAAACTCCATTAATTCTTTTGCTTGCCCAAAGGATTTCTCTCACTTTGGGGTTTCGTTCTCAATAATGCACATTCAGTTCCATATTCCATGTCCTCTTCAACTAAATAGACAAATTAGTGACAAGTGCAACAAGCATTGTTAAACAAAAGAATTGGAGAATCACATGCAACGGAAATAGACAGCAAGTGCAACGTGTAAATATTTAACTTGTATAATTTATAGAATGTTGTAAATAAAATATAATACATAAGGAAAAAAAGGAGAAAAAATATTTTATGTAGACCACAGCCTACCATGATCTAGCTTTCCCTTGGCTATGTTTGCTTGATTCAGATGATTTAAAGATAGATTACAAAATGGAATGATTTGTAGGGAGGAGAGACAATTAGAAGAAGCTCATCAGCAGAGGCCACTAATCTCCAGTTTAGTGCTAGGATGCTTGGCATCATCAGTGGAGTACCTGGATGATCCAACAGACCAATAACTCTCCCTGCTTTCTGGCACAGACTTCTCTAAAACTTCTACAAGTTTAGATGGAGAATCATTCCAACTGTATTTGGTTGCCTTTTGAGCCAAGTAAGGAGTTGAATTTGTAATTCTGCACAAAAGAGATTCATCACGAAAGAAGTTCCAAAGGCGTAAACAGTGTGTTTAGGAAGGATTGGTTTATGATTTCAAACAACTCGCAAGGCAAATCCAGGTACCCAGTGAATTTTCGACATAAGTATGGTATGTCCAGAATGAGCAGTAGACAAATGATTGTATATATCATGGAAAACACACCTTTTTTTGCGCTTTTCCAAGAACCTGGCCAGAGATGCCTTGCGAGCAATCAGTACAGCTGCAATAATGGATCATCCATAAGTTTATATAAACAAGTAACATATGTCATGAACTTTAATCGCTTTTCACTTAATACCAATTAAATGTTATTTTAGTCATGACTATATGTGAAACAAGGAATTTCAATTTGCAACATGACTTTCCATTCTTTCACGATCTATGATCAGGTCAGGTTCAAAATAGAATCAACAGGTTCCATAATTAGGTTAGTTCACTTATTATGGTACTGGACTGGAAGTGAAATTAGAACATGTAGACAGAACAGATGTGCGAGCCATACCTCTCACCATGGGCGTGTTGCTAGGGGATTGTTCAAGAGCCGGTATCATAGCAGGTTCTCTTTTCATATCAGGCTGTTGATTATCCTTTTGCTTCTTCTTGCTATCATGACTGTTGGAACCACTTCCTGAGTGAGCTGCCGAATGTCCACTTCCTGAGTGAGCTGCCGAATGTGATGCAACAGAAATTGGGCTAGAAAAGGTGAGGCAAGGTGAAGCTGAACCAGTGTGCTGTTGGATCTTATTCATGTTGATAGAGTCAGCTTCCACCACTTGTTTGGTTATCAAAGGTGGTGCTTGATTCCATGGATTCCCAGTGCTTGAGCTCATGTTGGAACTTTTGCTTGCAAAAGACATAATTGCTTGAGCCTAAGCAATAGAAACCAAAGACCTTTACACTAGCTGGTAACTTGTTGCACATAACAGAAACCAAAATCATGTAATCAATCATCAAATTCAAGTACCTTCTCCACTGGAACATTATGATAGACATTAACAATTCCACCGTAAAATATGGTCAGCTGTGTAGTTGCAGGGACAGAGATGGTTGTATCACTGAAAAAATGTGATATACTGCTAAGATTGCCATTCTCTTTGACCTCTTTGCTTAGATGACAAAGCACAATGACAGATGAAAAAAAAATCATAGATACCTTGGAACAAAGACTGTATGAGTAGATCGACATACAGAGGACACCGAACCATGACACTTCAAAAAGTTCGCTTGTGACATGGGAATAGATTGGTTTGAGGTCATCGGGAACATTCTTGTATCATCATAGACAACATGATTAGACTGATGTCCAGTGGTGTTTCTGTAAGAATTTGAGTTCGTGGATTGATAAACAGGCATTGGAGATAGGTGAGTGCCTTGTCCATTGATGCTGAAGTCCTTCTAAAATCGAAAACCATTGAGTCATATTCCTCAAAGAAGGAAGACAAACATGATGTTAAGATTTTTACAAGGAACAGAAGTGAAGTGCCACAAACCTGTGAGAGGAGTACTGGAGAGGACCTGTGGGTTGCATCAACAGATCCCATGGAGTGGATAGGGCGAAACCCATAAGAGGAGTGCTGATCATATACATTTCTCTTGAACCTGTCCTCACGGGAAACTTCCTTGAACGACATGCTCTGCTGCAGATTGGACATGTTGTTCTTCGGGTAAGAGATTTGTGCCACAGAATTAGCTAGAAAGCCTGCGGTTTCGTAGGGATTAGCATGTTAATGGCAACCAGTGATTCATGAGTTCTAATATCTTTTTCCTTGAACCCAAATTTTGCATTTTGTCTGGAGCAGTACGAACTTGACACATAGCAATCTACGCAATGAGCAAAAGGAAGATGGGGAAAACAAGTTACTGTTTTCGCAGAACAAGCGAAAGCTGGAACAGACACCTCGGAAAATCAAGTTGTTCTGATTGAAGACAGACATGACGAAACACGAGGTCTGAAAATAAAAACCAGACCAATTGAAAGAAAATTGAAATCAATTTTTAGAAATCGGATGGTAAGGATGAAGGTAGCATACTGGGTATTCAGGAAATAACACCATAAATAAGACTGTCGCATTGAGAGCCTCGCACTGATGAAGATATCAATAGAGGCTTGAATCAGTAATGGCAATCAGGAAGAAAGAACCTCGCGCTGATGAAGCAGTTGGGTCATTTTGTGGAAAGCAGAGGCCACTCATCGAAGAAGAATAGCCCACAAAGAACAAATGAAGTGTGAAATATTCTATAAATAATAAATTCCAACTCCAGAAACCACTGGACTTCCGAAAACCATTGAAGAACCAGGAACCATATGTGTTCAAGGGGAAACATGAATCGAACCCAAATCAAAAAGCGACAGAGAAGCAAAAACTAAAGAAGGGGAAAAAACAATCAAGCAGCTCGGAAGTAAAAGGCATGGGCAATGGAAAACCAGAAGGACTGCAATTTTCAATTTTCCTTGGGATAAACCAGGAAAGATCACACCTTTCCATGAGATACGCAAACATAAACCAAAAAGAAGCAAAGATTGCAGGTTGGCAAAGGTACCTGAATCATTGCGGCAGCCCCCTTTGGTGTCGTCGTTCACACCCAAGCCTAGAAAGTCCCTCTCCATGTCCAACGCAATCTCTCTCTCTTTCTTATTTTCAGTTCCCCCTCTCTCTTTCTCTCCAACTATCTATCTATCTCACCATCTGTCTCACACCCAATCTATCCCTCTCTGCGAAGTAGAGGAGGCAGGGACAAGGGGGAGGACTTGGGCTTCGAACAAGAATTTGAAAGAGTGCATGCACCTTTTGAAGTAGATGACAGTGAATATATTTAGGCGTGCGTCGTTCAACTTTTTTTTATTTTAAATTTTTAAAAATATTTTTATTTTCGTGATTATATTTATATTTTTTATATCATTAAAATCACTTTTCTTTTCTTTTTATCTTAAAATTATTTATTTAAAAATTATTATTTTTACTCTTAAATTACGAAAATACGGTTAGTAAACGATCTCCTAGTTTACCTCGATAATCGAGTTAGAATCATATTTTTCAATTTTTTCTCCCACGTTTATGAAAAAAACACTAACCATTTTTTCAGTATATCAATGCTTTTTGTATATTGCAATATCAATGCTTTTTTTAAAAATAAGTAATACCACTGTATATTTAAACGTAAACGTTTTTATCGTGACGCGTGCGAAAAAAAAGAAGAAAAAGAGTAATATATGCATTTGTTCACGTCAACGTCTTTAAAAAATATTTCAAATATTGCCTAATATATATCGATGCATATTTTAGTAATGTTTGGAAAAAAATGTATGAATAATATCGATGCATATTTCACCGATCTTTAAAAAATATGGTTCTACATTTTCCAAAATATTAGATGGTAAATTTAAATTGTGTTGGTATTTATTTAATAATTTAATTAAAAAATAAAAAACAAATATTTAAAATATATTAATATTGATATACTTAAAAAATATGATAAAAATTATAAAAAAATATTAAAAAACTCTTTTTTTATCGTAACAATAAAACTAATTTTACAAACAGAACGGTTCGTGACGAGTCTAGGCCCGTTCACATGCAGAAGTCACTCTGACAAAAAGCACGTCTTAAAAAACGACGTGCATATTTCAACGTCAATGTCTTTATCAAATATCGTGTGTAAAAATAAAACAAAAAATATGCATTTGTTTACGTCAACATTTTTTTTAAAAAAAATCAAATATCACCGAACATATATCGAAGCATATTTCAGTGATATTTGACAAAAATATGCATGAATAATATCGATGCATATTTCACCGATCTTTTTAAAAAAAGTTCTACATTTTTTCAAATATTGCATGTTGTTTTAAAATATGCAATAGTTTTTTTAAATATTGTACGATAAATTTAAGTTGTATTGATATTTATTTGATAACTTAATTAAAATATAAAATATAATTATTTAAAAGGTAAGAATATTAATGTGATTAGAAAATATAATAAAAAAATTATAAAAATAATATATTAAAAAAATTCTACATTGATATTAAGGGGACGTGTGCATCTGAAACATACGAGAAAGGATGAAGAAAAGTACGAGAATAATAAATTAAATTTTTTATATTTTTATTATTTTATATATTTTTTAAAAATATAAATTTTTTAAAAAATAATTCTAAAAATAACAAACAACTGATTCGTGAACGAGCCTAACAGCTCTAGCGAGGGAGCAGGGCAGGGCAGGAGGCTTGAGAGGTGGGAGATCTCAGCCGTCCATCCGCCGGCACCTATCCCATCGTAGACAACCGACCACCACCCACGTGCGCCGGATACAGGTCGACGAATTTTGATCTCCTCCACGATTTGGTGGGCCGTGTTCGGCACGATGAGATCCAACGGTGGAGGTGTCATCCCGCGTAGACACCATTCAAGTTTTTTTTTAAAAACAACTTTGACCCCACAGAGCGGCAGCACGCGGAAGAAGTGAATGCACGGGACCATATCCATCCGCCTGAGATCAGGCCCACAGCATTCCTCCGCTGATGAGCGTTTGTTTTCGGTTTTATTTATAGAAAAATTAATTTAAATAATTATAAAAAGACTAAAGTTAAAAATAATAAAATAAATAGTATTAAAATTATTTAATAAAATTTTTATGTAAAAATTTATACGATAATAAAGCGTGTGAAGGCCGATGTATGTAAAGTTGAAATTCAAATAAACCAAAACTTCCATTTCAGTATATAAAGTTTCTTTTTCAAATTAAAAGTAATTTTTTTATTACCATTAGAATGATATTCTAATACTTAAATGACCTTTCACTAATTTGAAGGACATTTTAATTTCATTTAGATCATTCTATACTATCTTTCGTGTACACTTATATGGTAGGTAGTACACATGTGCATGATACTTCCTTGACCATACATGTACTTCATACTCATACATGTGCATGATACTTCCTTGACCATGTTGTTCTTCGTGCCCTTCCTATACATGCTCATGCATTCATACATTTGCCTGCATCACTTTCCTTCTGATTTATATGCTCATATGTACACACACCTACATTCATGTACACACATTCAGAAGCAAGTTTAATGGTATGTGCGCCACAAGTTGACGAGGGGGAAGTAACCTAACCCTAATTTTAAAAATGTGATGTTTTAGGCCCATTAAGACAGACGAGCCCATTAAATTTTGTTGTAGACGACGCACTGCACACTTGGGTCTTCATTAGAAGTTTCCTTCGGCTGCCTCAAATTTAAAGTCCAATGGGCCTTGCAGGATATTAACCAAGCCCATGAAACAGATCCAAGGAGAAATGCATCATACCAAGACCTCTCCCATTGCCATATTTAGCTCACTGTAATTTAATTTATTTAATTTCATTACAACATATTTGAAAATTTACAATTATTTTTTTAATTTGATCGCAAGAAATTGCATTCATTATTAGCGTACCATTCAATGAAACAGAAAAGGTTGTGATCGAGTGATGGAATTATTGGTCATTGGTCATGTATTTAAACAAATCATTAATGCTTATTTTATGATGGAAAATATATTGAAATCCAATATTAATTAAGGATTGTGATTCGATTAAATTAACTTGATTCAGATGAGAGTACTATCTGAAATAGATCAATTAATGCCTTTTACATGCACGAAGCATATCATGCCTTATCGATCCTTACGCTGATCAAGATATTGATCGTTGTAAGATTTAGATGCATTTCTAATTCCAAATATTGTATACAGCATGTATAACAAATCTGTTTTAGCTTTTTAGTTTCGATTGAAAATAAGATTTGTAAAAAATTTTACCGTATGAAGTATATATTTTAATAAATAGTGTAATAAGAGTAGAAATTTTCACTGTAATTATTACCAGAGAGGTAAATAAAAAGAGATTCTCTCAAATTAAAAATTATGTCGATCTAAAAAAATATAAATTTTAAGTTCATTTAACTTATGTCAAACAAAACCTTTGTACACAGGCATTAGAGCTATATATGGTGATCTTTAATTTACATGCATGCATGACACAAAAAGTCTCATGCTTGGAGCGGATTGAGGTCCAAGATTCAATCTTGCATCGGTGGTGAGAGTAGTAGTACGTGGTCTCTAAGACTATTTGATTTCAACTTTTTTCAGGTTTTAAAATTACTTTCAATGTTATTATTACTGTACAGATTTTAACGTATAAACTTTTATCATCTAAATTATTATGCAATTATTATACAATTCTAATTCTATTCAAAAAATTAAATTTAACTTCAATTCTATTCAATTTTTAGAGTTGAAAAAAATTGTTATCAAATGCATCCTAAAACTAACGATGGGTTCTTTCAGGAAAATAGCAGACTTTGATTGTTCTTGAAAAAAGAAGACTTAATTTGATCTAAAGAGAAAAAAATTACACAATTAGCCATAATCTTCGTAAGTTTCATCTGGTCGACCCATGGAATCATTTTAAAAAAAAAATTTTGTTTTACCCGATCATCTTTCCAACATCGTTTTTTGAATACAACACCTTAATTGTGCAGTTGTCTTGGTTAGTAACTCGTATTTGGGTACATGGTCTCCTTCAAAAATGCAGAAAATTATCAAATCAACGTCTAGAAGTTGGACTAATAAGAATGCCAGATGTATAAAAAGAAATTAAGGTCTTATCAAAAGGAATTTAGTTTTTGGATTTCATCAATTCCTTTGATTTTTAAGGTGCTAGGCCCGGTTTTTGTCAATTTGGCCTCACGAATGATCGAATTTTCTTGCATTGTTTTTTTCAACAATGATAGTGTTTTGTGCGGAATTGAGTGAAGTATATATATATATTGCCATTGATTAAGACCCCAACACTATTACTAATTAATTATATGTACTACCGTACCGTATTCTACATTTGTTATACTTTATAACTAGGTAAAGTCAATGCACATAGCTGGCGGAAATATTTATATATGGTTATTCAAATTTCCTTAGAAGTAGAATCAAAATACTCTTCTTTGACACCATTAAAGAAGCAGTAACGTGTTGGTTGTGATTTTAGATTTAAATATTTACTCAGATACAAAGCACTTGTTAAGTTGATGACTGTATCGTTCTTAAACACGTACCTTAGCTTCTTTGACTTTGATGAACCCATGCAACGCCAGAAAGAAGGTACAGACACCAGAAAGAAGGTTTTTCAAAGCAATCCTTTTCTTTTGGGCTTGGATGGAGGGGAGCTGGGAGAAAAAGACGTTTGCACTGTTCTACTTTGGCAATTGGTCAAGAGGTTTGGATGGGTAGGAAACTTCGGCGAAGGTTCATTTCACGAAAGATAAAGCTAAATCGGAAAACATTTCACACGATACCACCAAGAGAGAAAGTCAAACAGTTGCTCAATATAAATAAAAATTAAAAGATGTTGAAAATTGGATGACCTGTAAAATGACAACTGCAGTTCTGGGAGGAGAGGGAGACGCAGAGACGGAAGTGAAAGTATTCATTACTTGACCAAGAAAAAGTTGTTAAACATAACTACAAGAAAATAAAAATTTTGTGATGACCATTATTATCACAAATACTCACAAAATATTCATAAATAATGAATTTATGATGGCCATTGTGTCGATTGAAAAAATTGTCTGAATATTGAGACGGCCAGATAAAACCGTCACAATACTCACTATGCCTCCGTCACAGAAAGTAAAATCTGGGAAAATGTGTGACGGCCAATAAAACCGTCACAATCGCCGTCACAAAGAGTGTTAAAAAACAAATTTCAATAACCTAATAAAAACATGTAATATTATTCACATATAAAAAATACTCTTAGTATACCTGTAATGCTCTTCACATACATTTCAAAAAAATTTATACACATTCATGTAACTAATTTTTCATTGTTAAAATAAAATATTATTTTACATATTTAAAAGTATATATATACATTGTCAATAGTTAATAGTTATACAATTAATTCTACATAAAACAATTTACAACGAAAAAATTTACAATTTAAACAACTTGTTGATTTTCTTCGTCACTACATGCAAAACTCTCGTATCAATGTTGAATTTTATTCTGAAATTAAAAGTTATACAAAAAATTGAAATTAGACATTGAAATTTCAACTATTGTAGAAATCATACAAATTATTGTACCTAACAATATCTTCTCTTCCTCTAAGTTCAAATTGTAGCTAGCATTTGTGAAAAAATATTTCCTAACCGTTCATGACAATCATAAATGCATGGGATAAAATGTATTGCCATGTATCATCAAATCACATAGATGCACATCAAGGAACTATCAAATTGCAAAACTATAAATTCCAGGAAAAAAATTAGTAGTTAACAAGTGAACTCTTTGATAAGGACTCAAAAAAATAAAAGAGAAGTTAAGTCTATATTTCAGTTCATGCTTAATACATATTTTAAATTTAAGAGATTGCCTAGAATTTAATACATAGAATTAGGAAATCCACTCATGAATTGGAAATTCATTTGCAATTAGATCCACATTGATGCAAGATGGCTTATTTACCAAAGAAGTTTAGAAACACAAAAAAAGGAACATGAGACATCATCAGAAGCATACTATAATACATTGCCGTACAGATAATGCCTTGCAGGAAAATTTTCCTCATGTATTTTATTTTCAGAAGTTTAATTGGTTAATTGTCTGGTTAAGAACCTGAATAAATCATGCATCAGTGGTGTCTCTGGAAATATATTGATAATGAAAACAACATACATCAGATAGTCAAAAACAAAGACTATATAGAATATATACTGATAATGGAAAATTCATATATCACTCATCTGAACTCCAAAAATCATACAATTGGTGCCTCTGGATAGCTATTTGATTCTTTGAATGAGGAATCATAGAAAAATATTAAACTATAATTTAGGGCTCCTCGAAAACTGCAGTTGCAATGATAAGTGACTAATGACAGCAGTGTTCTGGCAATCTGCCCATTTGCATACCTAACTCCAACGATTTACATTTTTCAAACTCGAAGGCCAAAAATCATGCAATAGGTGTCAAATTAAAGTTATTTGAATAAGATTCTTAAGAAAATTATAAAACAGAGAACCATGGGCTAGATTGATTGCAGTTAGCATGATAATCAACTTATCGACACATAGCTAAATGTTGATTATCATGCTAACTGATCAATTTGATCCAGATAGTCCACTTGTCTATGCACCTAACTTCACAAAATCATATCTCACAAGTCCAATAATGATAAATCACAAAACAATTTTGAAAGCCAATTCAACAAGCAATACTTGAAAAATCATAAGGGAGTCTATCTATGATTGGATGATTGATTACAGAGTCAAGAACAACTACTATCCAAATATTAAAAAATGTGAAACAATATGAAAGTGAAAGAAACACAACCTTGAAATTAAGAAATTGTGAAAGTGATGAGTTATTGGCATAGTCTACACATGAGCAAAATCAAGGAAAAAGCACAAGCAATCACTTCACTTATTTGAAAGCAATATATGTTTGATGACAATCACTCTATTAGAAAGCATAAAGTTCTGGCACACAATTACACTACCATTACATGGATAACAGTACCAACTAATTGAGCAATAAACACTTATACAAAAAAAAGAAATAATTGTACAATAAATGCCACGACAAGGGATAATCACTCCAACATAGTAATACGAACTGAAAAAGGAAATTATAATAAGTCTAATAAATAGCATCTTAACAATAATCGACATTATGTTTATCATGTACTTCAAGTTATTCATATAAAATATCAAATCATACAACAAATTACCATAACTTTTTTTAAAAAAAATAATACACCCTATTGTAACATTCATGGGCCGAAGCAGCCTGTAAAAATGTTTGATTACAAGTATTAAAAAGGGATAAAGCTAAAACCTCATGTAAAAGTGATATAAACATTATAAAAAACTGAAATAAAGGAACTGGGCCCAACAAACAAAGAGAGAGCAGCCCATCTGCCACGTGGCAAACACGCAAGTGCCACGTGTTAGACATAAGTGCCACATGTCCGACACGTAAGCACCCAATGAGCAAAAATTGACTATCCACCAACCAAAAATAGACATGTGGCACATGGTAGGGACAGCAACCAAAAATAAATTTGAAAAAACATAAGGGCGAATAGGGGGAGGATAACACATACCATGAGAGATAGCCACGGAGCCCAAGCATTGAAGTTCCAATATGCCTTCAGAAGTAAAAGTGATCTAGAATCTGCAGTAAGTTTTGTCATTGGAAAAATAAGCCTTGGAATGTCTTATCTTGCAGTGTTCCTGGGGAACAAGGAAATCGCCCCCCTCATGAGCAACCGGAATATCCTCACATTCACCGGAAATTTCGGCAAAATCGGAGTCGAAAAAAATTCTGCCAGATTCCATCGGAACTTCCGTGTAAAAGCCACAGGAAAATCCGTCGCCGGAACTTCCGTGTAAAGTCATTCCTAGGATCCCCCAATAGTTTCGTGTAGAATAACCTGAAGTTCTGCTCAAGCCAACAGCCTACTGGAATCAGCTAGAATCCATCGGAACATCCATGCGTAGCCACCAGAAGTTCCATGAAGAGCCACCAGAAGTTCCGCTCAGAAGACAACAGAGTAACGGAAAAACCTTCTATGAGTTCCACAACCTCTGCTCAAGTGTAAAGCTTGAAAATACTGATTCCAATCTAGGTACTCCAGAAACCACCAAAACCACAACAGCCAGTATTTGATATAAAAGGATATAAAATAAGAGTGATGTTAATGCACATACCAGTTGGAGGCCTGTAAAAAATAGACCTCCCAAAAAGCACATGCCAAGATTTTGAAGTCTCACGGAGGGTGGTCCATCTTTTACTGCAGCTGGCATCCTCAATATCATTCATGTTGTTCAAAAGACAAAGAAAAGAAGCAGTATCCAAATAAACTATATATGTTGTGCACCGACCTGATGGAGGCCTCTCCACAAAACGCAAGGTTTATAAAATGTACAGTTAACCATGACAAGTGTAGATAACCTGATGGAGGCTTCGACCAAAGGTTGGCGGAAGTTTACCAGGGTTAGTGGATTTTCCCTATATTTTTTTCAATTTTTCTCTTCCTTTGCACCATCGCCCGATGCCCACTTATGCATCGCGCAAGTGCCCCAATACTTAACTCCATGAGTCCTCATGTGGCCTCAGATAGATTTATCAGATTTCTGTCTTTTTTTATTGCTATCTTGATGAATGCCTCGAGACCTAACTCTTTGAGTCCTCATGTAACCTCTAAATGGATTTATTGAATTTTTGCTCGTATTTACTGGATTTTCGTCTATTTCCTTTTCGTTTTGGGACTAATTAGATTAGGGCACGTCGAGAAACTATTAATTGTATGACTAGATCTTCTCTTTTAGTTTACCATGCATTTTAGTTAGCTTGTACATCAATCACAATGAGGAGGTCAGCTTATGCTAGGCTGGCTAGAAGTGTCTAATACCTTCCCTACCAGTACCGTAGATCCTTACTCACTATCTCTGAGTAGCAAACCTCTTGTTTTGATTTTCTTGGAGATTTTACATTTCATTCCTGAGTTAAAGAGCACATTCTCTTCTTCTTCTTATTTTTCTTGTTTTCCAGTAAAATAAGGTGGCAATTCTGATATTTTATTTATAACTTTCAACTTATTTCTCGAGTCTCATGTACTTATTATTCTTTTAAATGGTTCCAACCAACATTTGGGTGGAAAGAAAGGTAACAAGTAGATGATTGGAGCATGTTAGATGAATTTAAAGTTTTCACAAGACAAAGCAAAATCAGCACATATCAAAAAGAGTGGAAGTATGTACACGATACTCAAATTCTATGTTGGACTTGGTGATAATTGAATGCTTCCATGCTATGCATGAAACAAGGTTAGCACTAAGGTGTTAAAATATTTCTATTTATTATATTATTATCTGAGACATCCATCCTAAAACTAAATTTAGACTATCCATATGTTCTTGTATAAGAGACTCTTTGATTAATGAATTTCTAACTTTTTCCTCTTTCACACCATTGGACCCTTAACCTTACCTCACATGTTTGTCGCTCTTCTCTTCTTTGATCACGTCATTAAGTATTTGTCGTTCTTTTCGATGCAAAAATGTTTTGCTACAATGTTCCACCCATCATGATCAAGATCAGTATCAGAGGAATTGATCATCATAAGAATCAAAGGGGTGATCAAAACACTCAACTAATGATTGATCATAGCATCCACCAATAGGCAATGACTCCCCATGATCGAAGGACTGATGGTGACTAGTGCCTATCTAAGCTCCATGCCTCTCTACCTACCTTTGCCAACATGCAATTGACGAATCAATGGTGACTAGTCATATACTTGACTACTACACCTCATTAATCTTAAGATCTGTGGAGTTCAACCCTAAAAAATTTGTGGGATCTCCTTCTCGCCCCCTTGTAATGACTTTTGGAGACTAACATAGGTAGGACTAGGAGTAGGTGACACAATTGATTCAGGATCGAGTGATGTAGGGTGGGTGGGGCTGGGAATTAGGTTAATTATTCTTCTCTTCTTCCCTTCTTTAGGAGGTGGTGCATTGTGCGTGCACATTAGAAAAGGGATAGTTGGGACTTGGGAGCGATTGGAGGTGGGTGGTGCAAGTGAGGAGTGAGTGGAGATGGGACCAATGGGCCACACAAGCAAGGCTAAGAAGATGAAAATGGTGCCAATATAGGTCATGCTACGCAAGCCATAGATTGTGCCAACATAATGCATATATCAAGGACAACACGACTCAACTTGCAACTAATTTTTGGTGGCTTGGCATGACCCATCCAATCGGGTCAAGCCAGTCAATAGCACAATCAAATCATGTTGGTCGGGTTGGGTATCCCTAGTTGGGCTTGACGCAAATGATATCTCTAATTGCGACAAATGCTTTTGAAAAATCATGATAATTTTTTGACCTATATATAGTGACAGATTTGATTGTTACTATGAGGCATATTTCTTGTAGTGTTTGCTACTTCCATGTTGGTATCCTAGCTTGTAATTTACTCTTCTCCTTTGTCACATCTCAGAGATCCCTCTCGATTAATTACCAAGGTTGTATCCGTCACTTTTTTGTATGTTAATGGCTTAACTTGGAATCACTCCACATCTGATTTAGGAATTGATTCCCTTACAAAAGTAGGCTACCCTACCTACGTACTTGGGTCTCTACCAATTAGCTGTAGGCAAACATGGACATTATGAAAAATTCCTACCCATATTGTGCCATGGCCATATGCCCTCGCCTGAAAGCTTCAACATATATGGTCGTACGTATTCCTATTATATTGACAGGGATGACACTGCACAGTACATATGTGGTACCTCTTTCTTGAGGTAGCAGTTGAATTAAAGCTAGAATTTAGTGTTGTCATTACCATCTTCTCTCTAAACCATACATGCATTGAATTACAAATCTTTGTTTAATTTTAAAAATATTTGTCATTGAGAAAGACTCTTGCTTAATTGAGCTGGAGAACGATCAATGGATTTGTGTTCAAAACAACTCATTTAGTATTGTCTCAGATTTGATATTTCCTCTTAAACATCTGTTAAACGATTTTGATAATCACAATTATTAAAATTACATTGAAGGATTAAACAACACAAAGTCTACTCCACCATTAACTAACCTTGCGGTGGCATACATCAAAAACACACCTAATTAAATAAGCATGTCCATCGAAAGTATTTATATATATATATGTATATATATGTATGTGGGTTAGAAGCTTAGCTTACACGGTATATACCATATAATTAATATACACATGCATCTAGGGTGAAATTGATTGAAAATGGTCTTCTTTTGTTTTTTTTTGAAGTCGACAAATACATATATTCTACCCTGATACAGGCCAATGAGCTACCTAGCTAGATGTATATGTTTTCTTACACAAAGTGATTAATTATATTAAATATTTCATTTAATAGTATAAAGTAAAATATGTTTAATTTGAAATGTTACCTTTAATTATCAACTACTTTGTAAAAAACACATGGATGTAAAAGTAAATAGATAATTATAGATTAAGTTAACATTTACAGAGTGGTTGATAATTATCAACTACTCTGTAAAGTTAATTATCAACAGACTAAGATTAAATATATGACGTCCATTTCTAAGTTGGGCGCGTAAAGTTAACGTCTTTGCTTTACGGTTTTGCGTAGAGTAAAGTCTTCCTTTTCAAATCTCTTTTAAATATATGACATAAATCACTTATTTGAAAATCGTAAATACCTTATTTTACTTAAATATATGACATAATATTTAATGAAAATCTCTTTTAAATCAATATCCAATAATTGAAAATCAAAACCACCTAAGTATTTCGATTGACGGTACTTCCACCTAATTGTAAGGTATATATACGAAACTACCGTTTATAGATGGGTCCATAAACAGTAGTTCCGTGTGTTACTTTTTATTTTAACGGTATTTCCGTAAAATCCTTGAGAAATGTAGAAGTTAAATACTTCCCCTAGAATAATGCATATTGTAATTGAAATTAAACACAACGACACGTGAAAAATAATCGATTGAAAAGAACATTATATTAATTGAAATTTAAAATTTTAAAATGAAAATAATAGATAATTACAACATTAAATTAATTTTGTGATCATTAAAAAAGGAGAGATCGTTGAGTATCATGTATTGACGATGAATGTTTAATTAAACTAATCATTATTTGATGATAATTTAAAAATTCTAATTATATCTGTTAATTATCTATTTACTTATTACTTAATTATAATTAAAAAAATTATTTAAGTTAATCTTAAATTATTTAATATTATACTTATTCGATTCAAGTTAAATAATTTTTAAATATTTAATCAATTACGTACGGTTAGTCGTGCAAAAGTTACGAGACTGCTTTTAGTTATATTTATAATGATTTTTCTCCACCCAGTTAGGTACGAGGGTTTGAATCCAAATCTTGCTGATATCCATGGAAGCGCGCGTCTACGTATTTGTATATATCCTTTAATTTCCAGCGGTACGTGGAGACCACATGCGTACACACGTATCCGTGTTTGATTTGAGTTGCACGTGCCACTTTCGACGGCGAATTCCGGGACGAAGCCCAAGTTCTAGATTTGGCGGAAATACGAAACGTTCACACATGCGCGTCCACCCACGAACACCACACGTAAACGACTTCGGGGCAGGTTTTTCCTTTTTTTCTGTTTTCCTTCTTCGTAAATTTCAATATATCGTTATTAATTTATTATATATCATCCTCGTATACATTAAATGTAATTAAAAAACTCTATGTATCGTAACAAATGTAATCTTCAACACACATACATCGATCTCGGTCAACATCGGATTAGGTGATCGTCTCCCGCGTCGCGTACTTGACGCTCCCTCTCGACCACATCAACGAATTTGCTTACATCCACCAACACTCTCATGCTTTGATGGTAGTAAAATGTTGACTTAAATTTCATCTGATGGCAAAATTATTAGGTACAATACGTAAATCTACCTTCCTTCTACGGTTTGAAGGATTATATTTATATTATTAATGCTCGTCAAGAAACAAGAGTGGGATCGGATAAGTACACATCGATCAACGCGTCTTTCATATTTTTAATTAAATATGAAAGAGGGAGTTCGTCACCTTTTTTTTTATTTTTCTGTACACATCAAATTTGAGACCTTGTAATTGATGTTGCATTCGTTGAAATAGTTTATACGTAATAATAGAGTTTTGTAATCCATTAGTATGTATAGGTTTAAAAGATCGTCGTAATTAATATATAGATGAACCAGTTACCAGTTTTGTAACCCATTAGTATATTTTTTTCTTGTCGTAAAAAGAACAAGTATATACAGTTGCTGCGAAGAGTTGAGTTGTAAAAAAGATTTATTCATTACAATAATTTACACAGATTTTTTTCTATTATAATAACAGAAAATATCAGTCCATCACAATATTGTACCTATTGTGGCGGATACTTTAACGTCACAATAGTATTGTAATTACCATGTGGCTGATTTTTATTTGATAAATGATTGCTTCATTGAGTAATTCCAAATCTCGTGGTGAAGCATATGACTCACTCGAAAGGATGAACTTCGTTATAAAGGTAAGTTGGTAAGCTAAGTCTTCTCGCAAACTTAACGTTGTAATAATTATTATATAAATTTTTATATATCATCATTAATACATATTTTTTTCTCTTATGATTTACTATACAACTAACTCTAACATTATTTACAAAATTACTCTTAAATTCTACTTTTCCCGGTTATTAGAATTAAAACTAAAATTTTGTTAACAAACAATACATTTACTAATTAGTTGCATGTGATGAGTTTGTACATGAATTAAGATTGTGTAGTTTTATATTCTCATTATGAATTAAAAATTTGGTGATTACCTTAATTTTTTATTAATTTTAAAAAATATTGGTGATTGTGTAATGAATTTTTAAAAAGATATATTCATTGCAAAAGTATTGGTCTCATTTATATATATTTTGAATTAAATTATTATTCCAGATTTTCTTAGCAACTTGAAGCCTTAGAGTTCATTTGTATACGTTGGAAATCTGAAAAACGAAAAATTAAGAAAAAGAAAAGAAATGGAAAAATCTGTTTCGGAAATTTTGAAAAATTAATTTAAAATTTTTTATAAATATTTTATATTTTAAATATAATTTTACATTTTAATTCTTTATAGTCACAGTTTAAAAATGATCATCACGATATCAAAAAATTATGTCGTAATGAAATTTCTATTAATTGCAAGGATTTGTACTTATAATGATGGAAAATTTTAAAATTTTTTCAAGTTTTTTGATATGCATAAATACCTACAATTCTAAATTATTTTTCAAAATTTTTGATGTGCACAAACTCTCTTTTGTTGTAATACCACACTTATCATGCATGTCATTTCCTCCATTTCGATCAATTTTTTCTAATAATGGTAAATATTTCTACATCTACTAAAATGTGTATTTCAATAAAAATTATAAGTATTGCTTGCTATTCATGATGTGAACATGGTACCATAAAAGTTGACTATCCGCTTGGATTTCGATCTAAGCAGAACCACTGCCATTATCATAAAATAATAAATGTAATTATTTAATTTTCATTCTCCAATAATACTTTTTCATTTTAAAATTAATGAAAAATAAATTTCCGGTAAATGATCTTAAAATAAAAGAGAGGAAAAAATAATTTTAATAATAAAAAAGTAAATTTAAGAACGTAAATGTCATCGTAAAAATAAGAGTACTTCTAAAAATTAAAAATAAGTAAGTGAATGATACGTAGATTTTTAAAATAATATCATAATTAAAACGTATATATAGGAGTTACGTACTGTCAACATTTTTCAATATAAATTAAAAGGAAAAAAAACATTAAAGACTTAATTTATTTCTGCACCATTTATTATAAAATTAATTTTAAAATTTGTGAAGAGCTGTAACTTAAAAGTAGTGAAACAAATAAATTAAGTTGAATTTTACGGTAAATTACGTAGTAAAAATGTATGTATAAAAATTTATATAACGATGATAACATATAAAAATTTATATAAAATTAAAATATTTTTCTTAAAAGTCAACATACTAAGCTATGATTTGTACGAACCAACGAGTCGAAAAAGATTTAAGTTTTATTTGATAACAAAATCGTTACCGTAGAATTAACTTTAATAATTGTAAAAAGTTAAAATTAATAATAATAAAATAAATATATATTAAATTATAAAATAAAAATTTATATAATAATAATAGCATAAACCGAATCCCTTCCAACCAAACAAAACCTTAGCTCAATTTAACGGGTTTTCTTTTCTTGTGAAAGTTCCAACTCATAACCACGACCACAAAAAGAAAAAATATATTTAAAGTTAGGTGACCGTGACGTGGGCGCTACGTAATGCTTACGTAAATATTCGAATCCCATTTTCAAAATCATACTCCTAGATATACATATATATATATATATATATATACGTGTGTGTGTGTGTGCATATAAAAAAGCAGATTTATTTTTTATGTTACTAGTCATCGTCCATACTGGTGTTAACAACTTTTCTTATATTTAATTGGAAAGAAAGAAAGAAAGAAAGGAAGGAAGGAGATAATGATAATCTTTGCGCGAAATTAAGCAACGTAGACGTGCCAACTACCTGAGCTAAAATTTAAATTCAGCTCGAAGCAATTTTTTCAAACCATCAATAGATAATTTAGTCGGTGTGTTTTCGCCTATTGTTGGTAGGATCAGCTGAGAATCGCCACTGAGATACAAATCAACAAGTCGTGATAGTTTTTAAAAAACATTCTTGCACCATCATATATGTATGATCGGTGCGTGTTCAATCCAGATGTTGATGGTCGCATGGAGTTTTCAACTTTTAGGATGGTAGTTGCAATCCGCATGTCATTCAATATCCAGGTTGTGGGTGGGAGGATGGTAGCCACCCTGCAGTGCAGCCTTTGTGAGATATATAATTCGCCGTGTGTGGGCGGGCTGGAGTTTCGAATCAGATACCATGGTTTTGTTAATTTGTAAATGAATAAATTAAACTTAATATACAAAGAACACTTTCACTCATGATTCACTGATTTTAAGTTAAAATTTTAATATAATATTAAAATTATTTCATACACATTCATCATCTGCAAACACTTATAACATAAAAAAATTAAAAATAAGTTACGGAGATCAACTTATTTTTCTCGTTTCACGACGACGGTCGTTGTCTCACCACACGTGCCCCCAACATTTGCAACCACGACACACTAGCGTAACGATTTTTAAATTTTAATTTTAATTTTTCATAAATTTTTCTTTCTGTTATTTTAACTTCAAAATTTAATTACTCAATTTTTAACTGTTCATACTATTCAAAGTTAAAATATTTCATTATCAAATGTACATTGAATATGTGTAAATCTTTTTAAGTGCGAACATTAATTGGTATCTTAAATTTAGATTACGTGCGTAAAAATACACTCATTTATCGTCAAAAAGGACTTGCTTGATCTTCATCATTCAAGAATAAATGGCTTAGATTTCTCTTATTGTAACGATTACACTTGAAAATTTGCACATACACCTCTGCATCTCAACTTCATCAACCTTACTATATATATATAATTAACTGCATGGAATATATATATATATATATATATATATATATATTTATGAGCAGATCGATCGAGTTCAAATTAATTTCCACAAGTCCTGGTCTAATTGGGTTTCGTCAAATATGACCGGGTCAACGAGATTCTCAGTGCTGCCGTCATCACTGATGAGGTCCAGGCCGTTGAAGTCGTCCGTTTCCCACAAGTTGATCAACCAGTCCATGTTTGGGAGGTAGTGGAGCTCCTCCGGCGCCGGCTTGTGATCCCGGCAAGAAGAAGAGGAGGAAGAAGAAGGAGTGGAGGTTGTGGCGATGGACGGGGAAGAGACACAGGAGTTGGAGGCGCATGGGACGATGATCTCGTCGGGGTGGATCATGGGCACGTCGTCCGTGCAGAAGCCCGGCGACTTCCTTAGATATGCGTCGACGATCGCCTGCTGGCTCCCTTGGGTTGGTGTCGATGGTGCGACGGCTTTCGCATCGTCGATTGAAGAGATGGGCTTGTGGGTGCTGGGGTCGATTCCCATATTCTTCAGCTTCTTCTTGATGTGGGTGTTCCAGTGGTTCTTTATCTCATTATCGGTCCTTCCTGGTAGCTGAGCTGCGATTTTCGACCATCTGCAATGTGTACGTACAGAAGAGATCTTATAACAATATACTGATTGGAATCTAGCTAGTAATATATATATATATAATAAGCGTCGATGTCAGAGGAGAACTATTTAATTGATTGAAGTGAAGAACAACAGAGCAATTAAATAGATTGGAATCTAGAGATCGACAAAATTAAAAAGGCCATCATTCTTAGAAAAATGGAGGATCAAGATGACTGGCCTGTTCCCAAGCTTTGCGTGTAGGTCGATAACCAGTTTTTCTTCGAACTCTGACAAGAGCCCTCTCTTCAAATCTGGCCTGAGATAATTCGTCCATCTTAGCCTGCAGCTCTTTCCACACCTAAGCAAGCCTGTTATCATTTAATCGTAAATTATAAAGTCAGTCACGATCGATCATCATGAATATATACAACAGATGTATAGCACTAGCTTCTCCTCCTTTTTCTTCTTCTTCCTCCTCCTCCTCGTATATATTATAAACCTCGGAAAATGAAACGACGACATGCCTCCAATGCGGAACTGTAAGTCCAGTTAATTATTACAGTTGGCTTATTTATATGTATGTATATATACATATATATATATACTAGCTAGCTAGGTAGGCATATACGAGGATGGTACGCATGATAACAACGGAAGTGATCGATAGAGAGAGAAGGGTTGATTGGCACCTGAAAGCTCCGGAACAGCTCTCCAGCAGTGATATTGGCCATTGTTGAGGATGAAGTTGGCGAGCTTCCTGTCCTCCTCAGCCGTCCACGCCCCTTTCTTCACACGAACCTTGTCACAGCACGGCTGCCTTCCCATCTTGGCCTTAATATTATTGCTATCTCCCACACCCTCCTCAACGGTACGCCAATTACTCAAACAAAGGAGAAGCAAACAATTAAGCTAGCTGATGGATGGGTGTGATCTACCTGCGGAGATAGAGTGCTGAAGAAGGAGAAGGAGGAGGGCAGAAGGGGAGGGGGGCACATGGAGGAGTGGAAGACACCCATGAGCCTGTTGGTGTGATCTGCCTCCCCACCAACCTTTATAAGTCCCCCCGCCCCACCACCATCATCTGTCATCTTTCAAAAACAAACACCCCCATCGACTTTTACGTGGGAAATATTTTCTAATAATATAATTAGAGTTTTTTTTTTTTTTTGGGGTAGTATTTTAATTTAATAGTTTAGATTAAATTTAAATTTTTTAATAATTTATTTAACTAACGTAATTTTAATTTCTTTACTTGTGTATGTTCAACTTCTAATGTCTAACTAACTTTTCTGAACTTACATCTGATCAAGAAATTGTAAATATTCTTATTAAAATTTTCTCAACCTTAAAATTATCTTTTTGAATTCTTCGTTCATTATTTATTTAATCTCTCGTTGATCTGTATATATATACGAAAAAAAATATAAAGTTAGGAATCATTAAAAAAATAATTTGAATAGTGTTAATATTTTTCCTTTAAATAATAATAATAATAATAATAAATAAAAACCATCGTCCTGTCGGTCGTGATACGCTCGGACGCACCGCGCACGCGTGCCGGCAGGGGTACTGCCCCCACGAAATCACGAGAGTGCCACTCCCTCCCGTCCTTTCTCTCTCATTCGATTGTTCTGCAGACCGCGTGAAGCTCATGCTTATTCGTGTTGAGCGAGTCCTGGAGGATCGATCAATCGATTATTTCACGTGTTGATCGAGCGAACAAATTACTCGTGCGGATGGCCTTTTCTCGAGCAAAAAGAATCAAATAATCTTATATAAAATTAATATTTTTATATTACTCGTAAATTTTTATTATTAATTAATTAATTTTAACAAGATAAAATTTACGTGATATCAAAATTAATTTACGTACAGATGTAAAATATTCTAATAAAAAATTTACAAATGTAAAAAAATATATTAGAAAAAATTATGTCGCTTATAAGCAAGATCTCAACAGATGAATACGTCTTGCGTCGCTGCAGGCATTCATGTATGATTCAGTAATAAGGTGTTGCTAGATCTCATGCTCGCGTCACGCCACATCATTCTACCATGTTTGATGAACCGTCGTCGATCGTGTATGACATCAAAAACTGCCCTCACGATAACAATAATAACGGTAGACATCAAGGTGTCATTTCATCAAAGCCGCCAAACCTACCTAAGAGCTACAGCTCATGTATTATATTATACCAGTACACTCCTAATTAAGCGTCCTTGTCCTTACCGAATTGGTATATGACAACATACATATATATATATATATATATATATATATATACACACGGTGTGATATATGTTTTGTAATTGAATGGTTACAGTATTTACGTGTAAGCTTTGAAACTTGATTACAAGAGATTAAATTTAATCGAATGACTACACACTCTAATTTAGTTAATTGTATTACAACAAGAATACGGTCAACCAAACAAGGTTTAAATATACTTAGATTAGAAGCACAAACAAGAAAACTACAAAGCGAACAACTCTCTAATATAAATATGTATGTACACATATATATATAAGGTGCGTGTGTTTGTTTTTCCATATGATTGACATTAAATTTAATTGGTTACCAAGCAAAACGATTAGACCAAATCCACAGTTACAAATTAATGACTAGATCCCAAATCACAAGAAGCACGCACAAAAGGACTAACGCGAAATAAGATCGATTAGTGTACATATCTCTCGAAATCTCTAGAGAGACAAATTCTACTAGTTGATCCTGTCCGCTGTTTGAAAGCATCAAGTCGATTGCTAGGTAGCATCTTGTGGCCGGCATATAACAAGGCAGGCCTACGGCAGTCATTAATTTCAAAGTGCGAAAACCAAATCTCACCAACTTTCAGAGAAAGGTCAAACCCACTCATGGAAAAAAGGGCAAACTAAGTTAATTAAAACTGCATGAACCGTTGGTTTTGCTTCCCTGCCCTTAATTGCTTGGGCTTTCCTCCTTAGAATCCTCTTCCTTGGCCGACAACGAAGAAAGCTACATGTTTGGTAGATGTAGGATTGGAAATTTAACTTGTTTGGAATTGGGTGACGAGTTTGAATTCAATTCCTACTAATTTGCTGAAGTGTGATGAAAAGAATACGAATTTGTTGCACTCTTAATTACTTCTACTAGCTTTCTTCAAATTTGCTCCTAGATACATACATACCATACATACTATCGGTTGAGCTGGGTTAATAATTAGCAAAGCATGTTGATGAATGTATTAGTACTATTCTTCGATGACGGCCGTCCTTTTATCTGTATTTGAAGTTAAAATTCCTTTCCTCGTAACAAATGAAGTGTTTGTCATCTGTTTGTTGGTTTAAATAAGTACTATTTAAGACTTCAGTGTCATGGAGACAACTTACTAAAATGGTACGTACAGGCTCATCTGTAGCGATGCAAACTTCTCTACATATACAACTAATACAATTTTGTAAATTAAGCTTCAATTAAGGTCTTGTTTGGAAGAGGAGGGCTTTTTAATTAAGAAGTTAACTAGCTAGCTAACATTATGGAAGAAATGCATGAACTCAATTTTTAAGAAGCCCAAAAGTGCAAATTTTGCACTTCCTAATCTATCTATCTATCTATCTATCTATCTATATATATATATATTACCCTAACATATATTGACCCATACCTAAATAAGTTGGGGAGGCCCAGATGTGATATCAACGTTCCTTCGATGTTCATCAGTGGTTCTCATCTTGTAAAGTTTATGATAGAAGAAAAGACTAATAAATCAAGTTATGTATTTTAATGATCGACATAAATATCATCGTGTAGATAAATAAAATGTAGAATGTGATCAACCAGTTGAGACTTGAAAGCTTGGTGTGGGTTCGTGAGACCCATCCGAATGTGTACAACAGTGCAAACTGAAAAGAAATTAAAAGGAGCAGTACGTGTTGAGAGGGGGATGGAGGAGAGTGAGTTTAGGGTTTAAAGGAGGTCATCGTGACACGCACCTGAAACCAAGTAATTAGAAAGGAAGGAGGTAGCAGTAGATGAGCATGTCCACCATTCATGGTTGGTGGTACTCTTGCTATCTGCAAATGAAATGTTGGAGATTGTGGGTTAGCTTCCTAGTACAGCTGGGGAAACGTCTCTGTTACAGAAACCTGCAAATTATTATATCCTGTAGTTAACAACACAAGAAAGATCCTTGGAAACATGATCCGATGGGAGTTACAGTATCCATAACTCAAATGTTATCTATGATCTTATATACCCATCCATCCCTCCTCATTCTTCTCTACACATGTGATCATCTCATTGTATTTTATGGGAACCTAATTTATCTGCTCAATAAATGAAACTTCAACTCAAAATCAACTAGATATATATCAGTGATAGGTTCTATCTTATATAATACTTTTTTTCTTAATATTGATGTGAAACTTTGTCGTACCATATTTCCTCACATGTGATTTTTTATATTTTATATTTCTGTAAGTGGCCTAGATGGAAATTGACTTTGAAGTTAAGTGACAATCTAATTCAAAATTAAGATAACAAGTGATAGATTCTACATCATGTAAAAGTCCAATTCTATTTCTTTTGTACTTATGTGAGAATCATAGTAGATTCAACGGATTTTGTGTGTCAATACCAAGAACAATTCTTGGTAACATCTGAAAATTAAACTGCTCTCAATTAAAAAGTTTGCATGTTTTTTAAGATTTGACATTGTGGGTTTCTTTGTTGATTGATTCTTTTTATTCATCGTGGAATAGAATTTTTTTTTGACAATGCTATTATTTTTGTTTCAATTTACGTAAGGAATCATTCATGCATAAATCCATCTTTTTTTTTGTCTAAATAGGCTATATACATAGATTTTTGTGGGGAAAAGGTCCTTAACAGTTTTTGAATAATTCCCAAAATGAAAGGGTTGATACCAAACCCTTGTTGGAATTGTAGGAACCAAGTTCAAACCAATCTAAGTCATATTATTGAGTTGTTTCAACTTGTATTTTGTCAATGTCCTCAATTGTTTGATCTTTGGCAAACACGAAATTATGACTTCTAACTTTCTTTTATATTGGATTATACAACTTTCTTTTCTATCAGATTATACAACTTGTAACCAAAATCATTCTACTTATAGCCAAGTAAAATAAATTGTCATGCCTTTGCATCAAGTTTGATTCTTTCATCTTGAAGAACATGTACAAATGTATTGTATTCAAACAATTTTAGGTGATTATAGGAAACATTCTTGTTATACCAAACTCAATTTGGAATATTTATGTAAAAATAGTAATATAATGAAAGATTAACAGTATACACTATAGTCATCACGATTTTATCTCAATAAGACTTTGACTACTTTACATGTGATAGTAAACTTTTAATCCTCTCCACCAATGTTTTGTACATCCTTCCCCTATTCAACTATGATGTGTTTGAAGAATTCTTTATCCCTTGTTGATTGTAATATGCAACAAAAAGTACATAGTATTCCCTTCCATTATTTGTTTGAATGCTTTAGTTTTCTAATTGTCATTCAATTGAAGTTTGAAATTTTTTGAACCTATCAAGTACTTGGTCCTTAGATTTTAAGACGAGCCTAAATCATCCTAAAGAAATCATCAATAAATGTGGAAATATCTAGCTCTACCATATGTCATTATCTTTATAGATCCACATACACAAGAGTATCAATTCTAACATCTTTGATTCTTTTGAAAGAGGTCCGCTATTTAAGGAAATTTCATGTTGCTTTCCAATCAATCTATACAATTCTTTAAATGTGTACACTTCATCTTTGATAAAAGATTCTTCTTTAAGAGCAACGTCATCTCCTTCTCACTCATGTAATCAAATCTCTTATACTATAACATACTTTGATTTTCATTCTTTAATGCATTAATTGAAATACTAGAGAGATTAGCATGAATATAATAAAGGTCAGTTATCTTTTTACCTCTTGTAATAATCATCCTCCCTTTAGTTAACTTTTATTGTCCATCTCTATAAAGTAACTCAAGTACCATTCATCATTAAGTTTGTCAACTAAGATTATGTTGAGTCACAAACTCTTAATATGTCTAAATAATTTAAAGACCAATCTTATATCATTTATGATCTCTAAATGTACATTTTCTTTGCCAATAATTTTTGTCCTAGCATTGTTACTCATCTTTGTAACCCTGGAGTGTAGGAAGTGAAAAACTCTCTTCAAGATGTTGCATGAGTAATAGGAACGCTATCTAACATCTAAGTAGCCTTATCATCACCTCTAAAATTCACAACATTATCATCATGAACAACTAACTGTTGTGATCGTACACAACAAGATCAAAGAATGAAGATCAAACCACAAGAACAAGATGATTTTGTGTTTCAATGACTCTTCACTATCTTAGTAAGTTATATATTTTCTATTTTTGCTTCTTCCCTTGGACTTTGAATTACCTCTATTTCCACCTTTTTGGGTTGTGGATTGCACTTTCCTTGGATGTCCTCACTAAAAATTAAGTCTTTGATATCTATCAGTTTTAATTTCTCATGTCCTAGAAAACTGCTAACACTAGTGACTACTATAAACCAACTCTCTGATAAAGAGGACAATAGAATTAAGGCCTTAACTTCATCATCAAAGTTGATTTCAACCGAACTCAATTAAGATATGACAACATTAAATTCGTTGATATAATCTATCATACAACCACCATCCTATATCTTTAAATTAGTCTTCTTATCATATATACCTTATTAGAAGCAGATGACTTCTTATACATATCTGAAAGAGCTCTCATTAAATCTACAGTGATCCTTTCCTTGACAATGTTAAATGCAACATTCTTCACTAAGGACAGTCTGATCACACCCAAGGCCTGTATATCCAACTCCCAATTCTTTTAATCTGTTTCTTCAGGTTTTGTTCCTAAAAAGGGCTCATATAGCTTTCATTGATAGAAGTAATCCTCTATCTACATCTTTCAGTGTCCAAAGTCGTCGTCATCAAATTTGTCAATTTTAAACTTCCCATCATTTGCCATTTTCTGTCTTTAACAGTACCAACAATAACGAAAACAAGCACAATTTCAACATCCCTACGCACTTGTTCTAGACAAAGCACCTCCACCCCCCCCCCCCTCCCTCTGTGCACCTGCGAACCCTAGCAACCCTAGACAGTCGGAATAGACCTGTGCAAACACCTACGCACATGTCGAATAGTCACTTTCCTGTGACAATTGGACACCACCGCACTTGTAGGAGGGAGGGTCATCGCACACCCGTGACCATATAGAACAAGAAGATTTTGTGGTTTGGCAAAAGCCTAACCTACTCCACAAGCATTTCAGTGGCTCTCTTCACTATTTCAACACTAGAGTTTACAAGTTACAACATATATATAGGGCACATTAGAAAACCCTAATAGCTTATTAGGCCCAATAGGCTCAACGACTTAGGCAAATAAAAGAGACTTAAAACTTAAACAATCTCCACACATATATAAGCTTAACAATATAGACCCAATAGGCCTAATAATGACTTAGGCAAATAAAAAAAACTTAAAACGTAAAAAGTCTTCATACATATATAAGTTCAACACTAACTCCTCTATAATGAAGGAAATCATCTCCTCACTGTCAATTTTGTTGTCATGCTATTAAAACTTATTTTTCTTGTTCTCCATTTTTAGCTTTTGACAAAACTTTTTGGTGTAACCCTTCCAATGACAATTATAACACAACATTTGTAAATTTTCCTTTTGACTTGTACCTTTCTTACAATCTTTGGGACCTCTATCGTGAGCTCTCCTCATTGACTTTGTAACATATCAAAGTGTGAGGACACCTATCATCTTTTTGTTCTCTTCATTCATTACCTTAGTTTTTATATAATTTCAAATGACTACATCATTAGGAATTGAATTGCAAAACATTACCATTGAGGTTTCTCATATAATTAGTAATGATCCAAGAAACAATAATGTTCTTACTTCATCATTAAACATGCCCAGTATCTAAAAGTATAAGCTTTGAAATTTTACTACAAGAGATTAATTTTAATTGAATGACTACAAAATGTAATTTAATTGTATTAAATTAAGAATATGGTCAACCAAACAAGGTTTAAATATAAGATTAAAAGCACAAACAAGAAAACTATCAAAGGAAACAACTCTCTCTCCCCCTCTCTAATATAATTATATAAATAAAATGTGTGTATGTGTTTACATGATTTATGAATGAGGACAGCTAATTTATTGATTCTTAGGAATGTGTATACACAATTTACTATAGGGGTGCTGTTTATAGTGGTTTGGTACAAAATGCTGGTTCACTCTACAAACAATTCAGTTTGTACTTGTTACTTAAGGGCTAACACCTCACCACGTACAACTAATGTTTTTTTTTTCAAGATAGCACTCAACTTAGGCATCTTGACCAATATTGTCAACTCAAAGGAGTTCCTCAAATCCGAGGAGCCTTCACCAAAATTCCATGAGTCTTCACCACAACTTGGTAGCAATGATCTAATCTTATATCGGTAAAGTTCTTAGTGTAATCATCTATCCTAAGAGAACAGTTATCTGATCCTAGGTAATGGTGATCCGATTAGATTGAGTTTTCAAGTGTTATGAAAAATTCTAGGTGTACTTAAGTGTAAGTTCGTTCTAAGTCTTCCTATAAAGCAAAAACATACATATTATTACAATAGAATTTGAGAGAGATATATAAGATTGTTTCAATCTTCTTCACCTGTTCTTCACACATTTTTCTTATATTGTGCTTCAATCTTCTTCTTTCATGAATTGTTCCCACACAGACTTAAAAGATTGTTTTGTTAAGTTTTAAGTCATCAAAACTAAGAGGGATTTTCTCCAACACTATGCATCACATTATTTCTAATCTTGATTTTCTTTGTGCTTTTAAACAATCAAACAAAATTGATTAAGGCAATCTTCCCAATAATATTCAAGCTAGAATAGAAGGAATTGGAAACAAAATGTCGTTTTCAAGTCAAGTTGTGAATCCAAATACCATGGTATGTCCCATATTGGAAGCAAGCATATTGAAGT
This sequence comes from Amphibolis antarctica, assembly GCA_024699675.1. Taxonomy (NCBI): domain Eukaryota; kingdom Viridiplantae; phylum Streptophyta; class Magnoliopsida; order Alismatales; family Cymodoceaceae; genus Amphibolis; species Amphibolis antarctica. The sequence goes on along the minus strand of JAMKPZ010000999.1, from coordinate 13,469 downwards.
AGATTGTCATTATGTTTGAGATCTTCTTACCAAGGGAACTATTTCTCTTCCATTCACTCCATCGTCTCAACAGATTGCAAATATATTCACCAAAGGTCTACATGTGGGTTCATTCAATAACTTTTGTAACAAGTTGGGTTTGTGTGACATATTCACTCTAACTTGAGGAGTGTTTGGAGATATATCTTGTATATGAGTTTATAGATAAATGGACCTTGCAGGATCTGTTTATACTCTAGTCATGTATTTATACCTTTTATGTTGGAATGAAATGCTAGGGTTACTCTGGTATGGAGACTGTTTAAGTCTTCACAAGTATATGTATCCTTATTGGGCCTATTAGGCTTAATAGACTTTGGGGTGATTTGTGCCCTAATGATGTACTATAAATAAGTATTGTAACCTTGTAACTAAGTGTGTGAAAATAGTGGAAACCACCAGAAAACGCCCGTGGAGTAAGCTTAGGCTGAATCACGTAAAACCTAGTGTTGTGCTTGATCCTCCTTATCTTCTGTCTTCTTCCCTTGTTTGGAATCCCGGCTTTTCTTTGATTTGATCCCATCAAACTGGTATCAGAGGGTTAGGGTTTAAGGAAAAGGGGATTCGATCTACTTTAGGGTTTACTGTGTAGTGAACAGTAAACCACGATCATGCAAGTGGTGCAAGTGCGAGCAAGGTCCGTTCGGCGTCGTGTCTTCGAGGAGAGGTCGCCCGATGTCGTACGCAAGGAGGGTGAAGCTGGAAACTGTGTCAGCAGCAGAGAAGGAGAGTCTTCCGCCAGGGCCGTCCGTCAAGCACAGTCCGACACCGCATCCAGGAGTTTCGCCCGACGCCGGCACCGCAGGTTCAGTGCCGCAGGTCCAGGGACGTCCGACGCCGTAGGTCCAGTGCCGTCCGACGCCGCAGGTTCAGTGCCGCAGGTCCAGGGCCGTCTGATGCCGCAGGTTCAGCGCCGTCTGATGCTGCCAGTGTTGTCCGACGCTGCAAGGGGTCGGGGCGACTATAGGGGAAGCCATCCACTACCGCAAGAGAGCTGTCCCACGTTACGAGGGAGGCTCGTCGGGTCCTTTTTCGGTGAGGAGTGATACAGTGGTGTCACTGAAGAGCAGAAATGACAAACGACAGAAAGCTCAAAATTGAGAAGTTTGACGGTAATGATTTTGGGTACTGGAAAATGCAGATAGAGGACTACCTCTATCAAAGGAAGTTGCATGAGCCTCTGTTAGGAGTAAAACCTGCAAAAATGGAGCAAAAGACATGAGATTTGTTAGACAAACAAACCTTGGGTGTGATCAGACTATCATTGGCCAGAAATGTTGCTTTCAACATTGCCAAAGAGAAAACCACGGCAGATTTGATGAAAGCTCTTTCAGATATGTACGAGAAGTCGTCTGCTTCTGATGAGGAGGTTATTCAATTTGAAAATGTCAGAAGGTGATTGCATGACAGATCACATCAATGAATTTAATGTCATCATATCTCAACTAAGTTCAGTTGAGATTAATTTTAATGATGAGGTTAAAGCCCTAATTTTGCTATCTTCTCTACCAGAGAGTTGGTCTGCAGTGGTAACTGGTGTTAGTAGTTCTCTAGGACATGAGAAACTGAAGCTAACAGATATTAGAGACCTGATTTTGAGTGAGGACATTCGGAGAAGGAACAACTCACAAGCAAGCACTTCAGGAGTAGCCTTAAGTGCAGAATGCAGAGGAAGAAGTCAACAGAGAAGTGGTGGCAGAAACTACTCAAAATCCAGAGGAAAAAGCAAAGGCAGGAAGTACATTACCTGCTGGAATTATTATCAGAAAGGGTACTACAAGAATCAATGCAAGGCACCAAGAAGGGCGCAGAGCAATGATGAGGGAGTAGCAAATTTAGTATGTGAAGAAATTGCAGATGCTCTAGCTTGTACTGCTGACAGTTCAGTTGAATCTTGGATTCTAGATTCAGGCGCTTCATATCATTCCACCAATGTCAGAGGACTGTTGAGAAATTACAGGCTCATAGAAAGAAGGAAACTCTACCTAGCAAACAACAGTGAGCTAGATATTATGGAAATTAGTGATGCTTACGTCAAAACCTACAATGGCGGCATATGGAAGTTAGAGAATGTCAGACATGTCCCTGATCTGGCAAAGAATCTAATCTCTACGAGTCAGTTAGATGATGCAGGTATGTTTATCTCACATGGAGGTGGAAAGTGGAAGGTTTCCAAAGGAGCCATGATAATTGCTAGAGGTAACAAAGTTGACACCTTATATGTTATCTCTAGTGATGAATACTTGGCTAGTGTTGCTGATTCAGTGAGAGCAACAACATTATGACACAGAAGATTGGGCCATATGAGCAAGAAAGGGATGGAAGTTATGGCAACAAAGGGAAAATTTCCAGGGATGAAATCTGTGAAGTTAGAATTTTGTGAAGACTGTGTACTTGGAAAGCAAAAGAAAGTGAGCTTCTCAAGGAACTCCAGGTTGCCAAAGACTCAGAGGCTGGAATTGGTACATACAGATGTGTGAGGACCAGCACCTATCAAATCCCTAAGAGGCTCAAGATATTATGTTACCTTCATTGATGACTACACCAGAAAGGTATGGGTTTATTTCATTAAAAATAAGTTTGATGTATTTTCAGTATTTAAGAAATGGAAAATTGAGGTTGAAAATCAGACTGGTTTGAAGGTAAAATGTTTGAAGTCAGATAATGGTGGAGAATACACCAGTCATGACTTTAAAATGTTTTGTGAAGAACATGGAATCAGGTTAATCAGGACTGTTCCTGAGCATCCTCAGCAAAATAGAGTTGCAGAAAGAATGAACAGAACTCTGAATGAAAGAGCTAGGAGCATAAGGTTGCATGCTGGTTTTCCTAAAGAGTTCTGGGCAGATGCTATTAGCACGGCTGCTTACATGATTAATAGAGGACCATCAGTTCCTCTTGATTTAAAGATTCCAGAAGAAGTATGGTCTGGAAAGAAAATAAACATTCACCATTTGAGAGTGTTTGGATGTGAAAGTTATGTTCACATCAGTAATAGTGCTAGGAACAAGTTAGATCCAAAGGCTAGAAAATGCTACTTCATAGGTTATGGAGGAGCAGAACTTGATTTTCGTTTCTAGGATAACCAAAACAAAAAGATCTTGAGAGAGAATGATGTAACATTCCATGAACAAGTGTTGTATAAACACAAAGTGGGAGCTGGTCAGGACACTACAAAAGATCAATCTCAAACCAATTATGAGATTGAATTAGATGAAGCTCCAACCAATGGAAGTGTTGATCAGAAGACAGGTGCCATTGAAGATGTCATTCCTGAAGAACATCCAGGAGAAGAAGTGGTCTCAGCACAGACATTAAGGAGGTTAATTAGGGTCTCAAGACCTCCTGAAAGGTTCAATCAAATATTTAACTATTTGCTACTGACTGAACATGGAGAGCCTGGACAGTTTGAAGATGCAATTCAGGCTACTGATTCTAGCAAGTGGGAGTTTGCAATGCAAGAGGAGATGAATTCTCTTGAGAAGAATGGTACTTGGATCCTGACCAAGTTACCTAAGGACAAGAAAACTCTTCAAAATAAATGGGTGTACAGAATCAAGGAAAATGCAGATGGAACCAAGAGATACAAGGCTAGACTGGTTGTCAAAGGCTTTCAGCAGAAAGAAAGAATTGATTATACTGAGATATTCTCTCCTGTAATCAAAATGACAACTATTAGAATTATTCTCAGTCTAGTAGTCTCTCATAGTCTACATCTAGAGCAGATGGATGTGAGAACAACTTTTCTGCATAGTGATCTTGATGAGGAACTGTACATGGTGCAACTACAGGGTTTCAGTGTCTCTAGGAAGGAAGAACTTGTCTGCAGACTTCAAAAAAGTCTTTATGGCTTAAAGCAGGCACCTAGATAGTGGTACAGGTGGTTTGACAATTACATCTGTACTATTGGTTTCAGTAGATGTGAGATGGACTCATGTTGCTACTGGAAACAATTCAGTGACTCCTTGATCTTTCTACTATTGTACATTGATGATATGTTGATAGCTTATAGTAATATCAAAAGAATCAATGAACTGAAGCAACAGATATCAAAAGAATTTGATATGAAGGACTTGGGTTCAGCCAACCATATCCTTGGAATGAGAATTAAGAGAGATTTGAATGAAGGTACCTTGGTATTGTCTTAGGAAAAGTACATTGAGAAGGTGTTGGAGAGATTCGGCCACACCAATGCTAGAGCAGTAGAGACACCTTTAGGAGCTCACCTAAGGTTGACCAAGGATCAAGTGCCTAAAGATCACACTGAAAAGAATTACATGTCTGAAGTCCCATATGCTTCTGCAGTAGGTAGTTTGATGTATGCTGCAACAAGCACTAGACCTGACATCGCTTATGTTGTTGGAGTGGTGAACAGGTTTATGTCCAATCCAGGAAAGGAGTATTGGGAAGCAGTAAAGTAGATTCTGCGCTATTTGAAAGGTTCTAGTGACGTTGGATTGTACTTCAAGAAAGGAAATTTAGACTTGCAAGGCTTTTGTGACGCTGATCTTGCTAGAGATTCAGACCAGAGCAAGAGTACTTCAGGTTATGTGTTCACCTTAAATGGCACAGCTATAAGCCGGAGGTTTAAGTTGCAAGGGTGTGTTACCCTTTTAACAATGGAGGCTAAACTGGTAGCTATAACAGAAGCAGCAAAGGAGCAAATTTGGCTCAAGAGTTTTCTTAGAGAATTAAAGATAAAAGCTAGTGGGAGTATTCTAAACAGTGATAGTCAGAGTGCTCTTTACTCAGCAAGAAATCCAAACTACAATAGTAGAACCAAGCATTTCAGAATTAAGTATCATTTCATCAAAGAACTGATTGAAGAGGGAAATCTGACACTTCAAAAGATAGCAGGAAGCATGAATCCAGCAGACATGTTCACGAAGACTGTCAGCATTCAAAAACTAAGGCTATGCATGGCCTTAGTCAGCCTCCAAGCTGCTTGAAAATGGAGTGGCGTGGTGGCAAGGTTACAAGGTTAATAAGCGAGCATACGTCTGTAACAGTCTCCAAATGGGAGATTGTTAGGGTTACTTTGGTGTGGAGACTGTTTAAGTCTTCACAAGTGTATGTATCCTTATTGGACCTAATAGACTTTAGGGTGATTTGTGCCCTAATGATGTACTATAAATAAGTGCTGTAACCTTGTAATTAAGTGTGTGAAAATAGTGGAAACCACTAGAAGACGCCCGTGGAGTAAGCTTAGGCTGAACCACGTAAAACCTAGTGTTGTGCTTGATCCTCCTTATCTTCTGCCTTCTTCCCTTGTTTGGAATCCCGGCTTTTCTTTGATTTGATCCCATCATGAAACCCTAAGCCTTTTCTTCCCTTTCTCTTCTCCTTCCTCTCCTTCTCCACCTCACATGAAACCCTAGCTTTTGATTCAAGTACTACTATAAATGACTGTGGAATTAAATGATGTGTTATATGTTCCTTCCTTTAGACTGTTGAGAGTTAATTTGTTGTTTGTTTGTAAGATAACCAAAAATTTACATTATACCATTATGTTTCACTCAAAATTTTGTAGGAAATTGTGATTGGGAGAACAATTGGTATGAAGAAAATGACCTTTATTTGTTTTTTCCAAAAGGAATTATAGTTCTAGTGATCCCCAATAAATAGTGCATCATCAAATGTATCTTTTGAAACTTGGCATTAGAGAATGGGACATCCATCTCCTAGGAAGATGAAGACTATTCATTTCCATTCGAACAATGTTGAACATCTGGATTTAATTTTTAATGCTTGTAGCTATGGAAAATCACATAGATTGCCATTTGATCATATTGGTAGTAGATGTAAACAAATTTTTGAACCTATTCATTGTGATATTTAAGATAAATATAATGTCCTTCGTATATTTGGGACAAATATGTTTGACAAGATGAACTACATTGGTAGCTAGCATCTCTGTATCCATTTAACAATAACATAACTAGTATATATACATTAAAAAATTAGTTTGTAACCATATCCAGGTTGTGAATTCATGGTACTGCTTCCATATAGGCGGAAAATGGTGGAAAGGAAAATCCAGAAAAGCTTTCCAGATTTTCTTGGTGTTCATGCTTCCAACAAACCTAAATTTTTTTTTTTCCATCATATGCCACCATATAAAAACACATATTTCCTCATTTTGTCCATCCTACCTCTCTCAGAAAATTGTCCCCAAGCTCAATAGCGAAACCCTCCTGGTTGTGCAACCGTTGTCATCCTTGTCCTCTCAGGCATGTTCTTGACAAGGTCCATCTTTGTCATTGCACACTCCATATTCTTCCTCCAGCACACCCTGTCCCCATGCACTTTCCATCCTCTTCACTTCCAAACCATAGTCAGTTTCTTCCTCTGCAATCGATGATTTCAATAATTAATTCTCTTCTTCTATTGTCCTCTGTCCAGTCACAACCTTCTAAAGGAGTCAGTTGGAGTTTGACATCGACCTCCATCTAGTGGCAAGTTGGGCAGATGCCCAACAACACTCTTACATTATTTTTCACTTCCACTAAGTGTAGTGGTTGTGAAATGATTTACTAGTTTGCATTCGTGTGTTTTCCTATAGACTTGTAAACTATTAATGTTACATTATTACTGTGAAATATTAATGTTACATTATTTTTCACTTCATATGAACTAAACTATTAAATCTTTGTAAAATTTGAATGTTATAATTTGTAATTTTTCTAATGGTCAGGTCAAGTAATTTGTGCATGTGAAAAATATAAAAAGAAGTATTTTTATAATTTTCTTAATTCACGGCCATCTAAGTATTTTTATAATTTAGTGGTTGTAATTTGACATCCAATGCACCCGAAATAGATAAAAATAAGTATTTTTATAATGTTCTATCATGTACAAAAATACCTAAATTTCAATTTCTGTCATATGAACAAATGCTAGGAAAACAATCAAAATGAATTTCTGTTATTTTCTTTTTCCATCATTTTTCAGATTTTTCTCATTTTCTTAAAAAACATTTTCTACATGCACAAATGAGGTCCATGTCACTAGAAGTATTATCTACATCCATAACCATGTCAAAACCTATACCTATTTGCACACCTGGGCATGGTATGAAGGTTGATGGTGCAACATTCATGAACTAGCAATGAGAAGGATTGTACATACCTTACAATTTATATACAATGTTCTCGAGCTTACTAATATCTTCGCTAAGGATTTAGTGTTGACCATTGAAGTTATTGCATCCCTTTATAGCAAGTTGAGCATGATGGATGTATGTCATGTTTGAAAGAGTACTAAGAGTAACAAGTAATATGAGAAAATAGATGTCAATGTAATAGACTTGTATATTTGTAATCATCCACCAAGCAATAATCAAAATTGCACTTATGTTCAATATCTCTAATATAGGACTTATAATTTTCCAACCTTGGTAAATAAACTATACTAACCAAAAAAGCTTTGAACTTATTCTCTATATACTTCTTTTTATATTTTGAAAAGGAAACCATGCTGAAAATTCAACAATTATGAAAGGGGGGAGAAAGGGGTGCACGAGTGAACCAGTAAATCTATGTAGGATGTCGAGACAGCTTCGGATGAGTTGCAGCATAAACAGACGAATTTGGATCAGTCTGAAGATGAGATAGAATATGCTGAACATCAGGCCGTAGCATATCAATCGCTTTGCCACATAGAGTTAAGGTTTCCACTTTGGGTTTGCTGTTACTCTGCACAGGCCCTCCTTGACCGTCATACAGAACAATGTGGTGTCTGACAATAAAAATTGGTAAGTGCAAAAAATCCATGAATTAAACTCTGCAAAAATAATAACAATAGAAAAATCCATGAATCAAATTCTGCTGAAAAGATGAACCCCAAAGATTGGGATAAAACAGAGCAAAGAAATCCTTACAAGAAGTCGGCAAGGTCAGCTACTTCTGATGCTTCAACGGAACCAAAAGTTTGGGTGTTTCTTCCAAAAACATCTCCCAAGCAACTAAACAGCAGAGCAACAATCTAAATAGCATAAACTATGGTTAGCTCAGACGAGAATAAAGCAGTTTTTGCAGGAAGAGTGCATTTTACTTGAATGCAACACACCACTTTTTACACACAAAAATCACATAAAACCGATACTAACAATTTAAAAAAATTTAAATAGTGTCAATAACAACGTATCGACAACATCAAAAATTAAAAAAATCGATCAAAAAATCACCCAAAATTCTCAAAAATGACTTTTTCAGTGATTTTTTGCTTGATTTTCTAAGTTTTTTGTGATGCCACTAACTATAATTTTTTTTTACTGATACTATTTTAATTTTTAAAAAATTTACTAAAGTGCCACATTTTAGTAAAACAAGGAAGTCTCATTAGAAATTCATGCATACGTGCATGTATGTATATGGTTACACACACACATATATATGATCCTATTCTAATGCAGGAAGGGTGTATTTTGTTAAAAATGTAGAACACAAATTTTTACATATTAAAACCACATAAAAATAATACCACTAAATGTTAAAATAAATCTAAAATAGTGTGAGTGAAAAAAGGATGCGTGATATTCTAAAAAATTAAAATTGGTCAAACAATCATAGGAAATTGATTTTTAATTTTTTGAAATGCCACTGATACTATTTTTTCATTAATACTAAATTGAAATTTGCTAAAGTGGATAATACTATTTTTATGTGATTTTAATGTGTAAAATATAGAATATCATATTTCAAGAAAATGACAATGCATCATAAGTAGTTCACACACTCATAAACACATGCACGCACACACATATGTAAATGCACATGCATGCATCTAACCACACAAGCAAATTATTATGACGTTTGGCATCAATTAGTTAATTTAATGTCTCATGGTGCATGTGCATGATACACGAACATCTTTTTCCTCCTCCTGCCATGCCTTGATGCCCTTTTCCCCGTAATTCACTGTAGAACTTAGATACACAAATGCCATGTAAGACAATCATAAAGCTCAAGAACCATCAACTCATGAAACATTTTCTTTCACTATATAAGGGGAAATCATGAAGACAAAATAAGAGATGATGTGTCCATCCCAAAGTGTATCAAACTATTCCATGAGAACTGCCTTTAAGGTTATCGGTGCATCAAGTATTCTTGACCTGTGTAACAATAGTTCTAATGGAACTATTGTTAAACAATGGTTGGTCTAGGGGAACAGGAATTTAATATGATTTACCTCTAAATCAAAGTAGTCAAAAAAAATGAATGAAATTTGACCTCCATTTTCAATTATCCCAAGCTTCAACCATTGCCTACACAACCCAAACAAGAGGCTTCCCACCAGCTCTTGGCAACTAGCATACTATTTTCCCTATTATCCTCGTTAACAATCTCTAGAGATATATGAACTTATTGCCTAGGCTCGTCCATATCAATATGTGTGCTTCCGTATCCAATTCCCATAAAATCAATATCTTAAATACATCATTAAGTACAAAGAAGATTATATTCCCATAACATGGCAAGATTATGCATTAGAATAGATGATACAACGAAAAATATTTAGACAGCACATGGCCCAAAACCCAAAAAGATACTAAGAACAAACAAGACATCCTATGAAGTATTGAGATACAATAGGCTTGGAATATAATTTTTCTTGAAATTTAGAACATAATTAACCTATTTAAATAAATAATTTGGAAGTTTATTATGGTTTAATGTCATAAATGTTTAAAAATTAGTTTGAAAAAAGGATGAACTCAATAATCACACTGATGGTATGACCATTATGTGTCATGGTTGAACTTTCACTACAAAAATGCAAATAGGTTTATTATGATGGATGAACTATTTACTTAAAGTACATTAGTGCGTCATAAAATGTCAAGATTACAAGTTTTTTTATAAATTGATTTCTGATGTTAGCAAAGAGATTGAACAATCAAATGTTGTATAAGTGGTCGCAGATAATGGTACCAACATCAAGGAAGTTGATAAAAAGATAATAAACAAGTACCCTATTATTTGGATACCTTGTGCAACACTCATATTGATGTTATATTGAAAGACTTTGAAAGGATGAATTTAATAAGGAAGATTCTAAAATTAATGTAGCTTGTCATCAACTACAAATATAATTGATCTTTCCTATTTTCTTACATGAGTTCACTATAAATATATGGTGGTGACTTAATTTGTCTTGGAGTGACTAGCTTTGCCATCAACTACGTAACACTTCAGTCTATGCTTGACAAGAAAGTTAAATTTAAGCACATGTGTAACTCTAACCTATGATATAGGCATTCTAAAAGTGACAACCCAATGAGTAGGAAAGTAACATTTATAGTGAATTATTGTACTTTTTGAAGAATATCAAGAAATGTATTGTCATTATGAAGCTTGTTTCTAAAGCTTTAGGATTGGTTGTTGACAATAAGAAACTTACAATGAATTTCTTATATCAAGCTGCTATGAATTTAATGAAAGTGATAGTACATGACTTAATATCAAGGAGCACAAAGATATACCTTAACAACATTGATGAAAGATGGTTCATAATGCTTCATCCATTACATAAAGTTATTAAGCACTTGTTGGAAAGGAGCCATACAACAAGCAAGACAACTTCATTGGAAAGGAGTCTCTCTTGCACTAGCTTATCTTAAAGGATCAACTAGTAAAGGTCTTGTCTATACAAAACAAGGCCATCTATGGGTTGAAGGCTTCTTAGATTTTGAATATGCAGGAGACCAGGGAGGCCAAAAATCCACATTAAGATACTACCCATATTTTAGAGGAAACTTAGTGCTGTGGTGCAACAAGGAATAGAATGTGGTTTCTTGATTTAGTACTAAGGAAAAATATCAATCTATTGCCGAAATTGGATGTAAGATGGTGCAAGTAAAATCCTTCTTGAGGGAGAGTGTTAAGAATATTTTGTTATATATTCTCAAAAGAATATTTATGTTAATAGGTTTTCAAGCGATCATATAACTTTGTAAATTTCTTTCTATTCAATACAACTTTCTGCTTTCTTTTCCATAGAATTATTGTAACAAACTAGACATAATAGATATATATGCTCCAACATGAGGAGTGTGTGAACGTGAGCAAATAAATTATCTATAAATGTGCTATATGGTTAAAGGTATTATAAAATATGCAAAGCCAATACATAAGGCTCCCACTAATGCGAGGTCTAAAGAGGTTCCAATTGTACCAAGCCTTACCCACATAAGTGAAGAACTTGTTTTGTAAGTTTTGAAACTACGATCCCTAAATTACAATGGAGCAATCTTACCATTATCAAGACTCACTCTCTAATTATTCTTGCAGATGAGATACCATCCCAAATTTCCCTCATCAAAAGAGATGAACACTAATAGCCATGCCAACAACAATTCAAGGAATGACTTCACTGATGTTTTGCAACACTAACCTTTCAAGAAAAATATTTTGCAAGACTAACCAAAAGAGCGATTGATTACTGAGATGCTTTTAAAATAACACAAGACTGCACCAAGAGAAAAAAAGTTACCGTACAGAAATAGAAAGTACCTTAAAAAAGACAGGACGAACAAAGCCAAGACGAGGAAGCAATGGACCCATTATGCGGAAAGCTATTCTTAGTGTTGCAACAGATGTCACAGGTCGAAGATGCTTAATCACTGCCTGTGTTGATTCCAACCATTCTTGTGGAAGGTTACTAAAAAAGGAATGGAGGAGTGCAACAATGTTTCCTGTTGTTAACATAAACAAATACAGCATATTCATATGGTAATCCACAAAATTAGACTTGGACTTAAACAAAAATCCAAGAGCTTATAAATCCAGAATCATAAATTACACATTTTGGTGGCATAAAGAGTTAGAGCTTCAAGTTGATTAAATGTTTAGTTCATGGATTTCAACATTTCTATTTTTTCTACCTAGACATCAGGAATAAGTGTTATTTACCTACAGCTGTTGATGTGTTTTCTAGAGCAGCCCATGCAGGATCTAACAGAGCATATGCAACCGAGGATCCCAACTCCCTGGAAGATCTCTTCCCATCAGTAAGCCACCAACACTCTTTTATTACTTGTGCAGCCTCTGAATACAGTTGCAAGTGAAATTCCAGTGGGAGCTGAGCCAATAGCAAGCCACATGCTTGGATCATTAGGCATGATAGTTGCTGACATGAGTAGCCCATCTTAGACATGAAACTTGATGCATTTGCTCCTTGCGTAGCAACATTTGAACGTGTCGTGCCCAATGAATCTGTGCTTCCTCCACATGGAGATGTTGGCAGTCCAGAATTTTGCCCAGTACCAGACATTCCTAGCAATCCATTGGTAGTTTGGATCAGTGTTGGTTGGATATGCACTATGATTTGAACAAGAGATGATACAATCTGAGTAGCTGGAATGGGAAGTGAAAGGATTTCAATAACAGCTGTTTCCAAGACAAGTTGAGTGTATGTCCCAGGGTCCTGGTATTGGTAAAAAACTCCTCGCCCATCAGAAGCAACTGAGCCAGATTGAGGAATTGTTTGACTTTTAACATATGCTGCATGTGAAAAGCTGCCCAAAGCATCACCACCCACAGTAGTGTTAGACTTGCTACTGAGCGGGGGAATAACATTACTTACCAGATTCAACAGAAGAGTCACAAAGTACTCCGTTGGTGGGCATATTGCAGGACTCAAAGAAATTTGCTGTCGAAAAGTTTCTGAAAGTGGAATCTGAACAGAATATTGAGTCACAAGTAGTTCACAAAATTCATTAACGCACACACAAAGGGAGCAAGTACCTTTGAAAGATCAAGTACATTCAATATGCGTTTAATGAGCTTGCTTGGAAGGTGACCATAAAAGTAAGCCAGTATATCTCGAACAAAAGTAAACTTTAGAGGATGGTAAGCTAGAAATGAAGAATATACTGCAAGAACCCTATCAGCTGCATCATATGCATCATTTTCGATAAGCCTGTATATGATTAATGGAATGACAGGAAGCAGTCGTGCAGCAATATCATCAAAAAATGTTGGACTCCTGGAAATTGATGAGCAACATTTAGAAGGATGAAAAGTATAATGTAAAAAATTGAAATAAGGCATAATTAGAAAGAATTAACAAATAAGCATTTATCTTTGTATCAAGTAGGTTTCAGGGTTTTACTAATGGATTTGTGTGTAAATCATCATTTGTATATATATCTTCTGTATCATTTGTAAATGATTATGGAAAATTAATCACCATTTTCCACTTGGTATTAGAGATTAAATGGAAACCCTAAGGGTGTGTTTGGCAAGTTGGAGCTGAGTTCTAATTACTATGTAGCCAGCATCTTTTACAGTAATTTATCAAACATAAAATAACTCTCTATAGTAATTTTTAAAAAACAACAACATTCCTTTTCACTACAATAACAACCCCTTTCTCGTAAAAATCCTCTTTTCCCTGACATTTTCCCCCTCCCTGGCTCAACATTT
>JAMKPZ010000998.1:0-64419 GCA_024699675.1 Amphibolis antarctica | reverse complement strand
ATTTTACATAGTAATTTTTATCAAATAGGTACGATAATATAATTTTATTTATAATAGTCATTATTACGTACAGTAAAAGAAAAAAATTATAAAATTTTCCCCATTTCTGAACCCTAAACCAAAATTTAATGTTAATATATAAGTCAATAGAGGTTTTAATTTATTTTTATTAAAATTTTTGATATGTTAACAAAATTATGAAAATATATGGTTTAAAAATATATGTACATATCAATATTATGCCATTGAACCAAAAATACACTTGATTGATCTGGGCGTTGCTGCAAAAATCGGCCACTCGAAATTTTACCATGATGCAGCAAAAATAAACTTGATCTGGGCGTTGCCGTTCCGATCTGGTAAAATTTCGTGGTATTTATCGAGTTTATTTGCTGCAAAAATAAACTCGAGATCAAGTGGCACCAAAAATAAACTTGATCTGGGCGTGATACAAAGGAATCGAGATCAACTTGAAATTTCGTGGTATAAAATTTTGCTGCAGCAAAAATAAACTCGAGATTTGTGGCAGCAACATTTTCCATACATACAAAGGAATCGGAACAGTATTTATGCGTTTCACTCCAGCGGCGACTTTACACGGGCGGGCGCGTAACTCATCAATAATTCTTGCTCGGAATTCGTGCCTGCATATGTGTGTCACATCGGCGTGGCATCAAACGCGCCCTTTCATCCTATTTGTTGAAAGGATTGTTACCACGTACATTTATTTTTTATTATGTAATTTCTTAAAAATGAAATCACTTTTTAGTAGTACCGTTAAAGTTATTTTTCTATCGGTATTTTAATTTAATGATTTAAATTAAATTTAAATTATTTAAATTTTTTAATAATTTATCTAACTAATAGTGCATTATGTTCAACGGTCTCAACAACAACTTCTTCCTCTCTATTTCCATTGATTAAGAAGTCGTAAATGTTTCTATTGAGATTCTCGTAATACACTATTATCTTCTTGAATTTCTTCTTCATTAGTTTACTTCTATTGTATATATATGAAAAAATGATTTAAAATTGGATACCATTAGAAAAGTAATTCTAGTAGTACTACTAGAGAATGAATTCCCTTCTTAAAAGACATGAATCTTACCTTACCTTATCTCTTAAACTTCAGAGTGTGTATATATATTTGTTTAAGAGGTAGAATTAAGTGTAGTGATGTCACGTTTTTTAAGAAATTATACTATTTAAGATGTAAGTATTTTGATATAATTTTTTAATGTAAAATGTTAAATTTATTTGATAAATATTACTGTAAAATATTACGATACATAATGAAAAATAAAAATACATAATAAAAAATTGTAAACACAAAACCTCATACAGCCAGCATGTGACATGACATTCATTAAAACCATCAAATAAAAATTTCAACAGTGCATTTTGTTGTTGTCACCAACGAATATAATAATGAGAATAATTATAGACATCGCAATATTTTTTAATGAAATTGGCAATGCATTGTAATACGTGGATTGGGCGACAGAACATATAAAATTTGATTTTTATATAATATTTTTTAGGTAATTCGTCGACATGCTTGCAGGATTCATGATAAAGTAGAGATATGAGTAAAATTAGGAAGGAGAGATGTATTTATTTATAAAAAGAGTAATAATGATTATTAGTAAAAAGAAGATAAGATTGAGAGAGATGAAGCACAACATATTTGCAAGGTATAATGTAAGGTTATAGTTGTTTGCAAGTGTTTCTAATTCCAAGAACAATTTGAAACAAGTATTCCTTTTTAAGTCATTTTTTAACAATTTTAAGAGCGACTCATAAGCTACTTTTAAATGTTCTTTCCATTTCAATGTTGGAAATTACAAACTAACCCCTTCGATCTATTCAGCATGATTAATAATATATTTGATGAAATGTAAAATGTAATGTGTAATGTTGAAATGTGATGTGTAATGGTAAAGTGTGTTGTGTAATGTAAATGTAAAAATATTGTAAGATGGTTACTTTAAGAATTTTTGTAAAATATTTAAAATTGTTCATAATATTAAAATATCAATAAAATATTAAATAGCTCGTTAATTATTAATTATATTACACAAAAAATTAAACCAATAAATCTAAAATTTTATAAATAATATTAAGAATCTTTTCTCCGTAAGAGCTGTTCTTCCCGATTAAGCACAACTACAATATCATTTTAAGTTTGAAATTATTCTGTTTGAAGTTTAGACAAAATGTAACCATTCAGTGGTGAAGTGTGACGTGAGAATGAAAACACGATGTACGTCTTCTCACACCTCATTTGATTATTTTTTATCACTAGAATAACACGTACATTATTAAAGTGATAACCTGATAATTGTAAAAAAAATTTAAAACTTTAATATTAAATTTAAATATTCACTGTCTCTTATAAATCTACAGTGAACTTTTGTACTATCTATCGAGAAAAATGTGTAAGGTAAAAATGAAAAAGTAACTTTTTTTTTAAAAAGACAATCCTGTCTCTATCTGCAGTCGTGTCGTCGTGAGAAACCACAGATGCTTTTTCTTCGTGTCAGACACCTGTCACCTGTCAGATTGCATCACATTCTACTTCTGGAATGGCACGGCAGATCGAGTCACCAAGGTCGGCAAAACCGACGTTCTCTTCTGGTGCGTGCATGGCCCAAGAACTTGTCCTCTTCTCCTTTGCACGCCGTGGATGTGTTTGTTGCTGATGTTGAGGTTTCATTTGATATGATTTTTATTTAAATTAAAAATTATTTTTAATAAAATAATATTAAAAAAAATTTCAGTTTTTTTTTTTTCTCTTTGATTGTATGAATTCTTGATATTCCGATTTCAAAGGGCTGAAAATCTGTCAGAAAATTATTACGCCTCTGTCGTGCTTGTAAGAAAAAAATAAATAAGGAAAAATAATAGATAATAAAATTAAAAAGAAAAGAATAAATGAAATAAAAATAAAAGGAAGATTTATTTAGTGTTTTTATTTCACTTTCATTTAATAAAAAATTTTCTTAATTTTTAAAATAATTATTATTTTTTAACTTTCTTGATTTTTCGTCACATATACGCACAAACACTGTTCTTTGTGAGGACAACATTCTTATTCTTTATTTCATTTTTACCTAAACTTTTTATTTTCGTTTCCATTACCATTTCTAGATTTTTCGTCACGTGCATCCGCACAACAACACTCTTTTTCGTCAAATCATTTTGCCACCTTTCCGGTGTCGGTCGTCATCGTTACCACGACTGAAAAAAAGCAAAAGCAACCTGCAAAACAATTAAATCAAAATGCTTGCTATAATTAACGTCAACCTACCGTAGTAAATGCTTGCTACTCTCTCTTCTTCTTCTTCTTCTTCTTCTTCTTCTTCTTCTTCTTCTTCTTCTTCTTCTTCTTCTTCTTCTTCTTCTTCTTCTTCTTCTTCTTCAAGCCCATCCACTTGCTGCCGTCTTTCACTCTCGCGTTCTGAGCTCCAGCCAAATGAAGGTCCTTTTAAGTTTATCGTTGATTTCCGTGGCACGCATATATGTGATAGATGATGAGTTTGCTGATCACTATCGGTTTTTCGTTGACCAGTTACTGGGTTGGATGCACTGCAAGTTCCCGGGCAACGGCGGCCACCAGTTCAAAGATTTCGCTGCGGCTGGTACGTATCTCATCCGATCCAACCACCATTTACGTACGTAGCCATTCCGCGTCGCTTCCTTTTCTCATGCTGTTTGGTCACCAGATTCTGTTCTTGTTGATTACAAGTTGTACTTGCTATATATATATATCCAGATACGTACGTTTTCTCGGAACGCAGGTTTCTGGAATGGGTTTTCAGAGCCAGGAATTTAAAAATCCTCGCTAACTTTAGCGAGCCCAATTGTTTGAGCTATACAACATTAACTTAATTATCATTTGCGCACGGATATAATGATCGATCTGTACGCAGGCAAGCCATGCAACTACCTTTCCGGTGGCCCCTCGCCGCATCGCCAGCAACACAACTACTCCGTACAGGCATTGAAGCTCCCCGATCGTCAGATCCTAGCTGATCACCAGGACCAGCCCATCAACGATGATGGGCTCTTCCTCGGACTACTCACCATCGGCACCCTTGGCTCGCCCGGCACCAGAACAACCACCACGACCTTCGGTTTGCCACCCGCAGCCCTGGAGCGCATGGAGCCAACCTTGGACTCCATCGACGAGGTGGAGGAGCACAACGAGGCGACGGGGCTGGAGTTGAAGGTCATTAGTATGGAGCTTGAGAAGGTTCATGATGTGGTGCCGGAGGGCAATCGCCTCTCGTCAGCAAGAACCAGTCATGTCGGCGCAACGCAACTGGTGGTCTCCAACTCCCCACTCCAGGAGTACCTTCTTGGGGCCTCCATGGAGAAGACGGAGGAGCAGAGGAAGAAAGAGAACGGCCGCCATCACCAACGCACTTCACTGGCGGAGTTGTTTATGAAGAGCAATTTGACCGAGGAAGGAGGTGGTGGGCGTGGTTGTGGAGGAGGAGGGAGAAATAAGTCCGCCGTAGGAGTACCACAGCTGATTGTGAAGAAGATGCTGACTGCGAAGAAGATGCTGAAACGCCGTTCGGCGATTAGCGGCGGCGGCGATGACCTTGCAAGTGGTTCAAAGAGCAAGTTTGAGAAGGTACGAATCAAAGAGACATACTGGTACGTAGCTAGAGTTTTTAATTCGATTCTACATTCATAATGTATATATATTCTTTTCTTATCATAAAAAATAAAAGATCAACCCCATTATTACATATTCATTATCATGTTTAATTCTTCTATTCTTATTTTAAAAAATGTGTGATTTTATTTGGTAAATTACAGTTGGATCGACAACTTATTTATTTAGAAAAACATATTTATTGGAAAGTAGTGCTTAATTACCGTCTGCAATTTAAAAAGGAGTTTGTCCTTTTTCCCTAAAATCATATCGTTGACATAAAAATATATATAATTTTAAAATACCTTTTCGTCCATAACCAAACGTCTTAATTAAATCAGTATTAAAAATGTAACTTAAGTTTTTCAAATACACTATTATTTAGTTTTATAGATTTTCAAATAAGGCATCGCCTACGATTAAAATTGGCAATTTAATTAACAGAAAAATACAATATTATTAATTCCACTGTTTCCACAGTATTAAAATTAAAGTTCAGACAAGTGTTCGTCACTGTAGAATGTCGGTGTACGTATAGGTGGTATTTTCTTTTTAACAAATGAGCATCCTATTCAGATTTACAGAAACTGGTAACATCAATCATTTCAAAAAAAAATCACAAAATAACTGAAATGAGGCCTCGTACCTCTTTGTTGTTCTTAGAATAATTCCTATTATCGTGATGGCCTGTAAGTTTTTTAATATATTATTTTTATAATTTTTTTTTGTCATATTTTTCAATTAAATGAATATTTTTATATTTTAAATAATTATATTTTATACTTAAATTATATCATTACATAAATACTAATATAACTTAAATTTATTATAATTACTTCAAATGTTAGTTCACCATCAATTTTCAACTATTTGATCAATACATGAAAAATGATATTCATCCAACATTCATCCTAAAATCACTCCCATGCCTTACGTGAATGCACCCATAATTTGCAAACGACGTGCTAATTCACGTGGGATGTGTATCATCTTCTCTCAAGTTAATTAATATCCTCAACCACACTGTAAAGCTAATTGAGAATCTTTAGGCTAATTAAATGTATCCTTAATACATACATAATATATAAGCTGTAATTATACAACTGGCATGGTTTCGATTAATTAGCTTGAGCATGCATTTTGCGGTTTGTAGATCATGCAGATGTTTCGGAAGAAAGTTCATCCTGAAAACTCCACGGCAGCCAAGAAGGGCAGGAAACCAAGTGGCAGGAGCAAGAACGAAGGCGGCGGAGGTGGTGGAGGGGCAAGTGTGCTGGCCTCAGCTGCAAAGGGCAAGTCAGCAAGAAAAGAGAGTGACCCAGGCCACAGCTGCCCTGCCATCTCGCCTGGGTCCGGCTCCGTCGACGCCACTGGGAGCTGTGAATCCACCGGCAACAGGTGGCAGTGGATCAAGACCGACGCCGACTGTAAGTGCCCACTACTCTCTCTCCCTCTGGCTCTCTGGCAAAACCATGCATGAGTACGTACGTATTTTAATTCCTTTTTTTTATATTGGTAATGTTTTTAATTAGAATTAAAACGAATCTAGAATTTACCTTTCTTGTATACTAGTCTTATTAATTATTAGAGATTGAATACCAAGCAACTGCATGCACGTACTTCAACGTTAGAAGTGAAAATTTTGTTCCTTAGGAAGTTAGGGTTTCTTTCTTCGAGGCGACACGCAAACCTGGGACTTTCCTCGGAAGTGGCCGGGTGGTGAATCTGATAAGCTACAACAGTCGCCGTACGTCTTTCGGAAGCTTGGGATTTCATGGCCTGAGCTCACAATTAATCTGCAAAACAAGTGTCCGGCTTCGTTTGGGACTAGCTTCTATCGATTGGAATTAAAGTTGAAGTTAATTTTATAAATTAAATTAAATTTATAAAATAATAAAAATTTACATATGAATCAGACCCAGACAAGACCTCTAACTACTGTGTACGTCGTACACAAAGGAATTAATTAGGTGGTGACTTCCTTTTTTGAATTGAGAAAGATGATATGAGTCATGTGACTGAGCCATACCTATTTCCATAGCGCTTATAAACAGGAAATTGAACACTCTGTGTTCACGTACGGGCTATTAGTGGTTTTATCATAAGTATTCTTAAGTTAAGTTTAATATATTTTTTTTCAATATAAGACTATATATTTCAACACATTTCTACACTTGTGAACTTCTTATAAAATTATCCTATAGGTGTCTTATGGGTGACATGCATGCATGAAGTAGTTATAATATACTATAATGAAATTTATCTTATTAAAATTAATTAACAAATAGAAAATAATTATAATGAAATTTATCTTATTAAAATTAATTAACAAATAGGAAATAATTATAATGAAATTTATCTTATTAAAATTAATTAACAAATAGGAAAGAACTCACGTGTACTCTAAAATCTAAATTTACCACGCTTCTTTCCACGTAATATTATATATTTCAACAAATTATTACGTTTGTGAAACTTTTTTAACTTCATTGCTTGGTTTTTGTTGTACCGTACGTTTCAATGAAACAAAACCTGACAGATTCTCTTCCTTGTTCCCCGTAACCTGTACTCGTCATCTCTGCATCACACTTTCTCAAGAGTGATGGTGGGGTTGAAAGTGATAAAAAACTAACCTTCTTCAACTCGATCAATTATTTCCCGACCATGATTTGTTCATGTTTAGAGTCTCTTTTGTAATTTTTCCTGGAGTCAGACCACTACTTTTCTCCGTTTAGGATTTTACGTTGGGAATTTTCAATTGCTACCTGTATCTGTATTTCACCTAGCTAGCTGCTAATGAGATTATTTATAGCCTGACCTATCCAATCAGTTCCCATTCTGAATACCACATTATTGTCGACCCACCCTTTCTTAATTATGTATTTAATGACCATCATTGTTAACCAATAGTTGAAGCAACATTCCAAAGTGGATTTTTTTTAAATTTTTAAATACATATAGTTTAGACTTATATCTTTTATTTAGGATCACCCTGGGACCATAAATATCCCATCTTGCTTAAAGCTGATGACCGACAAATCCATCTGAGACGTGCATCTGAATACAAGTTCTGTATAAAATACGGTCACCTTTTATCTGCCATGTAGTGAAGAGTGATCTGCTATATCTCTGTTCTCCATCACATTTCTGCACAATGCCTGCATGTGCCCCTGATTGTCTTCATTCTGCACTCTGATTCTGAACAAACTTCAGTCTTAAGTTGTGGCTCAAATACATGATATACTGATGTCCTTGCAGATCTTGTGTTGGAGCTGTAGGCGATCGAACTAGACGCCGAACATCAAAAGAGGGTGCGCTATTGATATTTCTGTGCTATCGATGCGCGTTTGTGTGATGGTAATAAACTTGTCCATGAAAAGTAAAAGGAATAATATTCCATTGAACATGCAGTGTTTGTTTGTTGTACTGTGAAGACACGTTCTATCTGTTTCCATAAGATTCGACCATCATGTTTTGTGTATAAGACACGGCCTCAATAATTTGAGCACCTTTACGCTGTAGTATCACGGTGTGGTACCCGTTTCACAAGGACGTGTACTATTCACCATTTCAACAAAATGAAGAAGGGAACTTTCGGATTGCTCCAACGTGCAAATGGTCCATCTTGAGAAAATTAATCCGTAAGTCACAAGAGAAAAGGCACATAAAACACAGGTGCATGAATATCTATTTTAAGGAAAGGGTCTAGCATATAGCTCCAATTTCTACACATTTTACTGGAACAGATACATCTGCTACCGACCTTGAGAAAAATATCTGACCATCAGAGAGTTGGCAATTGCCTTACCCCTTTCATTAAGAGCATTGAACTCGGACTCTAAGCATGGGGCCTGATCCCAGCCAGCTATCTACATGTACGACCTCCCCTTTAAATGTAGGGGAGAGAGGAACCGGGAACCACCGGTGAGGCGCAAAATATCAAGAACTGTCCATGAATTCTACCAGTAAATCCCCAACGATGCCTCTGTCGGGCATCTTCCCTGCAGCACCATACACTGGAGCCATACCACCTTTGATTGGGCCAGGTTCTTTCTTTACCTGATATAACAGAAAAAGGTGAAATCCCCAATTAATTGTTGCATGACCTATCGGACTACAAAAGATTTGCATCTAAAATATCCACAATAATGGTACCTTGGCAGAATATAGATGAACTCCTATCATCACCATTCATTGAATGCAGTGGTTACCAGTGTGTCATCTCCTTTTCTTATAATCTCATTTTTACAAATTCAAGTTTTACATATACACTATTGTGCAAGTCATGATAATAAAGAGTGTGTGCACGCATGCATGTGTTTCTTTTTGAAAGATGTGTGTTGGACAAAATTATGTTACATTCAGTAAAAAGAACAAATTGGGATGCAATTGGCTCGA
The DNA here is from genome assembly GCA_024699675.1 of Amphibolis antarctica. NCBI lineage: Eukaryota > Viridiplantae > Streptophyta > Magnoliopsida > Alismatales > Cymodoceaceae > Amphibolis > Amphibolis antarctica. The sequence goes on along the minus strand of JAMKPZ010000998.1, from coordinate 55,355 downwards.
ATTTGTCCAGTTGGGATATTTGGGAACAATATTTGTTTATTATTTATTTATTTTTATCCGAACCAAATCCTTATTTTTTCCATTTCCATTTTTTTTCTATATTTAACTACTAAATAATTACACAAAAATCGGGAATAGATCCATACATAGGTTCCATACCTTGTTATATAACTCATGCTTCAAAAATCAAATAAAATTGACGAATAAAGCAAGTTCATTGACAATTCACAGACGAAAAGTGAAAAAGAATAATACATCTCTTAGGCAGTGGTGGAGTTTTTGGACTCCTCCATTGTCATTGCATTTGGAAGAGGCTTGCCTACTTTTTTATTCCAAAAAACAAACAAAAACCAGAAGCTGTGAAGAAACTTACATTTTTCACAGATTCACTGAGGTCATTCAGAAAGTCCTCGACAACAGAAGCATGTTGAAGTGTCACACAAATGTGAATGCTGGTTTTAGTGGTAAATAGACAAACAAGTTAATATATTTTAACTTAGAACTAGATGAAAGGTAGCATGCTCTTCCCGTAGAAGATTACCTGCTTGGCCTCTGCAGGGCGTTCAAATGCCAACCCTTTGTTGTCATGATATCATTCACTTCAAATATGTTTACAACATGGGATCCAAAAGCGATAATGGTCATGTCCGGCTTTCCAATCACGTATAGTTCTGGAATCTCTTTAATTCTACAAAAAAGATTAAAAAATGGGCCAATTTTTCGTAATTTTATAATTAAAGATACAGAATAAGCATACCCTTTCTCTATCCTCTTTGATACTTCCATGATCACTCTTGTATTTTCCAAATACCCTAAAGAGGAAAAAATACCTTTTATGGAATTGACAATACTACAAAAATAAGTACTGAATGGATGGATATTTTATACAATGTCAAATTGGTGTTGCAAACTTGCATGCTGTCAAATTAATCAAAGAACAGCAGTCTATAATAATGAGCAACCTTCAAGTCCCAAAGACATCATAGCCGCCCAAGCCCCAGCAATTAATCCACCGGGCCGACTACCAGCTATAGTTGGCGAGACATAAAGGCCTCCAGTCCACTCAGTAACTGCAGCAAATTATGCAAACATTAGTTCCAGAAAAAAAGGAAGGAAATACGAATTACAGAAAAACACTTAAGTATTGTTAAGTCCATGCAATAGAACAAACGGCATAGAAGAAAGCAAGGTAACTTACCAGCAACAAATTGGTGCTGCAGAAGCCACAGTTTTGAAGACATGTGAACAAACAAAAGTAAATACAAAAGTCTCAAATCATGTTCAAGAATGAAATAATATACACAATATAGAAGGCATTTTCCTTTTCTAAAAAGTAGTCATTATCAGAATTTGAAAGAACCAACACATTTGCCTATCTAACAAGCTAGAAAGTACCAAACCGCAGATGGCAGACGCTCTGAACCATCGAAAGAACAAAATGATCAATTGAACTTACATCTTAAACAATTATGTCAGACCAAATAGTCAGACACTACATGCAACATCTCACACATGAAGATTTTAGTAACTAAGGCATTTTTCATTATCTAAATTCAAAAGAACTAGAACATTTGGCAATATAACTGCAGACCTACAAGCTAAAGAGAAAGACAAGTTAGTGATGCTAGATCTTCTGAACTATAGAAGGTTGAATTGGTCAATTCAATTTGCATCTCAATTAATTATGGCAGTCCAAACAGATAAAACTACCTGCATTATTTACACAAAATAAGATTTCAAGGAGAAAATGTAGGAAAGTTGCAAACTGAAAAAGAATCAAACAGCAATAGTAGAGATTAATGACTGAAGTATTCATGCTTCAAAGTTCATAGACTGCAAAAACATGTTTCCAATTGTTTCAAATATATCGGTAATTTGATTAATTTCTAATAGATAATTCCTTCATACATCAATTTCAAAGAAATTTATTTTGCAAAAGGAATTATCCCATTTACCTTTCTAATTTCATGGTTCCTGTATAGAACTACACTAGTGCCCTTTGGAGCTAACCCATACTTGTGTACATCTGCTGATATTGACGTAACACCTTTGACAGAGAAATCAAAGGGAGGAATTGGGTACCTAAACCAACTTTTGTTAGGCTCAAAATTCAACCAACGCCAACTAAGATATCATAGCAACATGCAGAGAAGTTAAGCTCGTATCAACACTGCAATTTCATTGTTTGAAGTTTAAACAGCCAATTTAGATTTTCATTCTGTTCTACAATGTTGTACATTGTCATGTTTTAATTGTTTCATTTCTTCCTAATCAATTTTGGAAGATCATTTTGTAAGGCATCCTTGTTTGGAAATTATAACAGACTACTAATATTTGCTTTCGGTTCAAAAATGCTGTATCTTGTTGTGTTTCTCATTGTTGTCTTTTTTCTTGTCATTTTGAAAGATTACTTTGTAAGGTATAATTAAGTGAGTGTCAAGAAAATTTGTAAGCAAAAATGGTGCTATAGTAAAGTGAAAAATATGAACATGCAAATGGAATTAATGTAATATTAAGAAGAAACCAAACACCTAGGGAAATGGTAAAACTGAAGAATATTGAGTATCTTTAACCAAGTACTGTTAAGAAAGAATTTCAATAGTTGCATATGATGTTTGTATCATGTTGGAATAACAAGTCAGTTGTAGGGAGTTTATAGCTATGTTATACTACACATTTTGGAAATTTAGAAAGAAAATGCATACTTCACTTATAATGGTCTTACATTGAGTTTCAGTTGGCCATCAAGCGAAAATAAAAAAACAAATGGTGAGCTTTTTTCATTTTGAATAGAATGCTATACAGAGGATTGTTTGAAATGGAGGATAAATGGGGTGAATTTTTCCTCAGCATAAAACAGTGCAAAAATGTTTTGTTGATGCAATGGTAGAGTTAACATGAACAACTTCATTTATTTTTTAAAAATTAAGATGAAGTCCAATGTAAACAGAAAAATGTAACTGGTGACGTTAGTTTAATCATTAATGGATCATAACAGTTGGCACAGCTACAGAAAATAAACCATTTTATCTAGAATTACCCGAGCTTATGAGCAAACGGCAATACAAAACCACCAAGGCAAAGGTCAACATGATAGCAAATCCCAAAAATAGAAGCCACATAGCCAAGTTCCTGTAGACATAAAATATATGCAGAAAGAATTATTTAATAAGGGAAAATATTGAGCAAGATTTAATGTAGCAAAGGGGAAAATGTGCATACTTCAATAGGATCAATAATGCCATGTGGAAATCCTGGAGCTGACCCAACAATCTGATCAAACATGGATAACTGTATATTGAGTTTCTGACGAAACGTTTTTTAAAAAAAACTAAAAGATACCAAAGCAAGCAAATAAGACTCTGTGCCACAGTTATCATGCAAGACAATAAGCATGAAATGCACACCAAAATTGTGTTTTTGTTGATTAGTCGTCGAACAGCCTTAACATTTGCTTTGAAATTTTGATCTACAGGAGCACGGTGAAGTGTGATTTTAAAATATTGGGCAGCCTTGTCATATGCAGAGTGTGCAGATTCAGGAATTATCCTGTAGCATCAGCCGGAACAAAAACAAAGCTATCAACAAAATATACACCAGCTGATGAGTTAGATGAGAGCAACACCTACATTTCAGGATTTGATATACCCTTTTTTAGTTTCATATAATCACGGGATGATTTCACTGCTAACAATATACTTTCTGTTCCCCCAGAAGTCATGTTGCCACAAATCTGACCTCCAGTTGTCTCGTCCTTTGCACCAAGCAATGAAGCTGTCATGGCAACAACTTCTCTCTGATATTGTGCTACACTCTGGAATATATCTTGATGCAGCGGATTAGTATGTGCAAACCTGAAGTATATATTAAAGAAAGTCAACATGCAAATTTGAAAAAATGAATGGGAATGTACAGCAAATATGCTAAACTAAATAATCATCAAAATTCCTTATTTGCACCATCACCATATATGAAAAGATTTTTCAAGAACAAACAAGAACTACCACAACAGTTCATGTGTAAACTTTTGCAATTGGATGTTTTTTTCCTAACTTAATTGCTGGAAAAGAGGCAATGAGAGAAGGTATTGAGCAACACTTCTCTGAATACTACATAGCGAAGCCACAACCATTTTCACCTCTTGAGGAACTAGGTCATTGCAAGATATCTCTCCTTCCCAAAGAGAGGATGGAAGCTCCCTTTGCAGAGGATGAAGTCAGGAAGACAGTATTCATGATGTCTGGAGACAAGAGACACTTGAGTGTTTCAAAAAGACTGGGAGTTGTTCAAATATGAGATTATAACAGTTATGGATGACTTATCATGATGGTGAACATATTGGTACTGTGAATGCAACATTCATTTTCCTGATCCTTGAGAAAGCCAAAACCTTAGACCTTCAAGACTTTGGCCTGTTAGTTTGCTTAATGGAGTGTACAAAATTTTAACAAAGTACCTTGTTGAGAGACTGAAGACTCTCATGTCAGTTTTGGCTGGTGACTTCCAATCTACCTCTATCAAAGGCAACAGAGACCAAACAAGTTCTTAGTGGTCTAGAAGTGCATTGAATCTAAGTTCTCACAGAGGTTACTGAGTCTGGTGTGAAAGCTGGATATGGAAAAGCATACAATAGTGTTCACTAGTGTTGCTTGGAGGAGGTAATGAGATGCATGGGTTTTGGGGAGAAATGGCGCAACTGGACTAGGTATTGTCTTATTTCTGCTCACTTATCAGTGTTAGTTAATGGATGTCCAAAAGGATTCTTTGGGAGTGGACGGGGATTAAAACAAGGTGCTAGAGGTATTTAGTAGAATGTGATGTGCAGTACTGCAACAGCTCATAGTAGACTTTCTAGTTTTAGACCTAGGGGCAGTTTGGACTAGGGTAGCAAATTTGTTTGAATGTAGGATAGTGGATTTTCTCATCAAGCATCTTGATTTGGCACTAGACATCAAGGTACTGAAGAGCAAAAACTGGGCCCCTGTGATCAATAGGTTTGAGCAGAGATTATTAGCATGGAAGGCATCCTACTTGTCATGAAGAGGAAAGCTTACTATCAATCATTCTATCAAATTCGCCAGTTTATTATCTCTTCATATCTTAGAATTCCAGTCAAGGTCTCCAACAGATTGGAAGGGTACATACATCAGTTTCTATGGGCAGGTAAGAATAGAAGGGACTGTAGGGTATATACCCCTTGGTGGCTTGGTCATGTGCATGGCACTCATACATGTAGGTCAAGACCTTCGCAAATTCATGCTAGCACTTCTAGGAAAGTGGTTATGGCACTTGGAGGAGAAGGGGGTTCGATGTCGTGGCAGAAGGTCAATCTTGCAAAGTAGGATGGGGATAAATTGGACTATAAGAACTTAAGCGAGACAAGGGACATTAGAGGGATTTTGCAAGGGGTTTTGGAGGCAGAAAAGGTAATTAGGGTGCTCCCAAAAATAGGCAATGGAAAGTGGGCAAGTTTTTGAGTTGATTGGTGGTTGAGTGATACTCCTTTGAAGGAAGGTATCCTTTCCCACCAAACAGTTGGTGTAGGATATCCCTTTCTGACAGGATGAATGCTTCAGCTTCTCAACAGTCTAGTAAGCATTTGAGAAGCTGCCTCTAGTTGATGTGGTGTTATGCTATGTTGCAGTGTTTTTCTTTGCATTTTGCTCTTGTCATTCCTTTCTCTATTTTTTGTTTTTTCCTTTAGATTCTTTCTCAAAGTTGTGTTGAACAGTGTGAACTAATCATCTTGATTGTAACCCATTTTTGTTAATATAATGTTTTGATTGTCCACTACTCAAAAGAAGTTTTTCCCAAGTTCATCTTATTCATATCACGGATCTGGCTCTCTGGTTCAGTGATGCATATTATTATAATAGTTTTTAGAATCAATATATTTGCATATTATAACTTTTCACTTACAATCATAAATGGCTTACTCGTTGGAATAGTACCATATGCTAATGTTTTTTCTAGTTAAATAAAAAGCAAAATAAAAACTTACTAACATTGAGCATGCCTCATTCAATAAAGAAAAATGCCCATCTGACTCGCTTCCATTGATATAACTGCGATTTTCAGACAAGATGCATTTATTAGAAATAGTCTATAATAAAGGTCGTGGGCACTTTCAAATCAAATACTGATTGCATGTTCTTTATTCCAAATGGAAACTCACACTGTACCAGAGCATCTTCCATGCCACAGGACGTCATTCTTTTTATCATTTTCTAATTTTTGTAAAACTGCTCTCCCAAGTCCAACATCTGGTAACTGAGTTCTCCCCAGCTCCTTTTTATTTCCAGATTTGAGATTCTCCACAACCTGGTTATTCACAAAGAAGCTAAGATTAATTCAGATTTGCTTGTCCTACAATTAGTCAGCAATGATAATATACAAAAATAAACAGTTCAATTATCCAGACAACAAAGTGAAAGAAGGTGTGACCCTGAAGTCTCAACATATGTTGTGGTCCACTTTATAACAAATGAAATACTAAAAAATGCTAATTTTGAGTACTTCATTTTAAGTGTTGTCCAGTATTCACATTCCTTGGACCAGTTGTATATGATGATGCAATCACTCAATGGAAATTATTATAGTTTCAAATTCATATAGAATATCAACATTTTTATATTTTTTGCATTACCTTACAATTTATTTTCTTGTTTTGTCACTCAGAATCAGAAACAGAAAGATCATTTTCTAATGAGTTAAAGAGAATGCTGCACCTTATATAATGTCTAGTACTTAAAAAGGGCAAGGATCTAACTCGAGCACTAAAAATCATCAACCATGAGATCAAATTACAACGCAAGGGATTAGCTAATATAATGAGGATGGTTACTTGTGTAAACATAGAAAAATCTGAAATCTATCATATAAGGGCATAATAACTCACAATAAGCAAAACAGTAACCATCTAGAAAATAGTCTACAAATAAAACTTGATATTATGGAATTTATAGCCTTCCAAATCAGAGTATTTTCTAGATGAATATTATGGAATCTACGTTGCAAGAATATTTTAGAGAAAATCAGAATATGCTTATATAACAAATGGATGGACAAAGTCAAACCAGGATGAATCAGTGGCAAGCATATAACAGCATCTGTCATTCCCCTTAGTGAAAAAGCACGAGGAATTTGCTAGTGTCATCCAGTCTCAAAACTCTTACCCCCTTATAATGTCATTGAAACCCGAACTTTGATGTTTAATTAACTTAGATCATTGATTTTAGGGGTTATTTGATATTTTCTCATGGAACACTAAATTAGTCAAAAAATTAAATAAGTTATCGTCATTTTGTTTTAGATACTATGTAAGACATAATCCTCTAAACACCACATGGTGATATGCTAGTGATGGTGGCTAATTTTATAATTAAACCTTAAACCTGATATATTAAGCTAGATAGTCAGTTAGAGATCATGTTAACACTATTAACACCAGGCTTGTGACGTTTCTTCCACCACATCATTGTGTTTCAGTGTTGCTTCTAACATGGTATCAAAGCAGCCATTTGACCTACATCACTGATCATCATCCAACACCCAGTCCTCCACAACAACCCATGTAATGATGCTCTATTAATCCACTTTCCAATGAACCCCAACCTTTTCATCCTCCCAAGTTCTTTACCTAATTTCTTCTATTTTACATAGGCAACTCCAATACCTACTCAAACACCATCAAGGATGGTTGGATTCAACCAACAAATCAGCCTTTGATTGGGTCACACATTATTTGCCATGGAAATTACAAATTGTACTTGGTTGTTTGAGCTAACAAACTCCTTTAGTGTGTTAATGACTCCTGTGATGAATATATTAAAAGTGTAATGCCAATGGAAGCACAGTGGAAACAACGTCCTCTATGGGAGAACACTGTGTGGCAGTAACAAGATAAACTCCTGTTAGGGTGGCTACTGTCATTGCCAACCCAAGTTATTCTCGCACAAGTTGCCCATTCTGCCACATTGTATTTATGGGTGGCATCAAAATCAATGTTATTAAGGTGCTTGCCTGGGCATTTTGCCCAGGTGTATGGAAGCTCCTAAGGCTCAGGCATTGGTAAACCTAGACCCACATGACAGTTAGGCACTTGGTCATCTGAGCACGTGCTTGGGAACCACTTAGGTGTTTCTAGGCATCTAGGCAGGTTTTTTTGTAGATCCTAATAATGAATCATATAACTAGGATTTATTATATAAGGGTTTTAAAGATCAAATCCCAGTTTTTTCTCTCCTCTTCCACCAAAGGCCACCATGCTCCAATAACCTTCCACCACTTCCAATGAGCCTTCAACAATCTTCAGCGAAGCCAACACCTCCAATGAACCTCCAAAAACCTACAACTTCTTTGACAGAACTCCAACAACCTTCCAGCACCTATGACAATCACTGTCACAACTCAGTGACCCTCCTCAACCTCCAGCAAGTGTTGTAGAAGCTCCAGCGACCCTCTTTAAGCATCAGACAACCCTTCAGCACCACTGGCAATCCTATTATTCTTTTCTAATTAATTTATCATTTTTAATGATCATTTAGCTATTTTTAGTCATTAATAACTGTTACAAATAGATTTCATTGGTACATTAGTATTTCAAGTTATTAATGCATCATAAACCTAAATTAAAAAATCAGAAAAATGCCCTCATATACCTACATTTAAAAAAATCAGAAAATAATCACCAGGTGCCTAGATGCCTAGGCTACTAAGATGCCAGGTGGCATCACCTGGGAACCTCAATGCCTTGATAACCATGATTGGAATGATTGCATGCATCAAACAATCAAGTTATAACTGCAAAACATGAAGAAAGGAGATCAAACCATAAGTGAATATTTGGAGAAAACAAAGGAAACAGCTGACCAACATGTTGCCACTTCTAAACCTGTTAAAGATGAAGATTTGATTCTTTATATTCTTAGGGATCTTTGAGTGGAATATGACCCTTTTATAGTGTCAATCGACACAAAGACTGCGCCAATCATGGTTGAAGAATTGCAATGTTTATTGTTAACACATGAAATGAGGGTTTGTGATCATGGGCATCACCGTGGACAACCCAATTTCCATATGGCTTGTTCAATCCACATATATGAACTTCACTCAGAATTTTATCCAAGAAATCAACAACCCAATTCTTATTCAAGTTCGATTCAAGGGCATCAGTAATGCCAACTAAGCTATAAATTTAGGGACAGCTCAAGTGTGCTATCATCAATACATTTATATGTTCCAGCCTACAAACTACGACAACTCTCAAGCCATGGTTGCTACATCACCACCAGGTAATCACCATAGTAGGTACCCTGATTCAGGTGCCACTGATCATTTACCTCTGAACCTTTTCGTGAGGGTACTTCCTTTGGTACAATCAGTTATAATGCATGGAAATCCAACATCCAGACTTATTGATATGCATTTTCTATCTATCTACAACCCAAAATCAAGTAATTTTAGAAATTCAATATGCAAGTGTTTGAAGAAATTTACAAACAAAATGATGGTTTCTTAAATAAAAGTTTTCAAAAGAAATTGGTGTCTCAAATAACTAAAGAAAAGTAAGGTCATCGTACCATCCTCGTATTAGTCAGGTTTCTTATGTACTTCTTGCAGTGGAGAAAAATATGTTTTTTTTTTCTGAAGAATAGGAGCCAAAGATGTTTGTTACCAAGTGAATAAATGAATTTCCATGGATAGCTTAAAAGTTATGCACCCCAGATACACCTATAACCAAGTAATGGATGGTCACCAGGATAGAAAGCCCATCCATGCCAATTACAAGACTTGGATGACGTAAAATTCAAACGATGTCAACATGATTTTTCTAGTAATGATAATGTTCTTGTAGGGATTTTAATCCAAATGTCTTTTAATAGAATAAGAAGCCAACTACACTATCTAATATTTTAGAAGGCTAGAAGCCTAGAAGGGAAGATTCAGAACACCTCGAAACACTCTCTGGGTAAATACTAGAACGTTGTCATTTATGAGAGCGGTTGCACCCCCACAGCATATGACATCAATAAAAAAGATCATCCACGTAGCTTCAGGCAGGGAAGATTCAGAACACCACCATCAATGCAACTGCCCGTTGCACAATCTATGTGGGGCACACGTTTCTAATCATTTTAGGACAGATGTCGGCAATGAATAATCAACACCAGAGTACTAATGAAACATCCGATCGCTCGATGTACGCGTACCAGATGTAGTTCCAAAAGAGTACCTTTTTCTTCTCGTACTCGATGTACGCGTTCACCCCAGGAATCATTCTGCGCAAAGCAGGGGAAAAATAATAAATAAATAAATAAGGAAACAAACGAAAGGAAAAGACGACGTATACGCTGAGATTTCCATCTACCTGGCAAAAGCCATTAGGAAGCCGAGAGCACCTTGCGTGAGGCCTTTCTCCTGTACGGCGCCTACGAGGGAGCGGATAACACGCGCGAGGAGTAGGGCGAGCAGAGGGGCGGAGACGAGCGCGAGGGGCTCGTACTTGGAGAGGAAAGTGTTGGCATCTGCTCGTAGTTGCAAGAAGAGGAGGTGAAGATCCATGGGGGGCGTTGGGCAGAGGAAGAAGGAAGAAAGGTTTTCGTATCGAAGTTGATTAGTCTGCATTCGATGGAGAGTCGCGGCATCTTACTTGTACCAGTAGATGGTACAACTAAAAATAAAAAAGCATTTTTTCCGATGACGGTGAACATAAAAAAATATAAAAATCAATATAAATGAAGGAATTCACTCAATTCAGATAAAAACAAGTGCTTTGTTGTAATAATAACAACAATGTGATAAGAGAGTAATTTTTGATATTTTAAATAAATTTACGAATAAATTTTACATTTAAAATAGTATTTATTTATTAAGAAAGGAAAAAGTTATTCCCGCGAACACCGCTGCGGTAACTGCCTTTCCGCTCGGACGTCGCTTTCTTTTGCTTGGGCTCTCGTGAAGATTGCGTGAGGATTGAGTTATCATCCAAAAACTGCTAATAATTTTTTTAGTTGTCTTTACATGTTTTTTTCCTTTTTTTGGAAGAAAAAAAAACAGGATAGAACCATATTTTTTAAAATATTATTACTTTAAATTGTATTAGTGATATTTTAAACTTAGATTATATGTTTTAACCATTAAAATATTACTTTAATTGCAGTAGAATTACATCGATCCCTGAAGAAAAAAGATAAAATTAATTAATTCGAAGAATAACTAAAAAATTTAGATGCAAGCAGTACGGTGGGCGTTTGAAAATAAAGAAAATTTTTAATTATTCTATGGTAGGTATCATCACCACTCTCGAAATAAAACTGCATCGTTGTTAATCACAAGTTCTTTTTTTAAAAAAAAAATAAATCTTAATTTGGGCTTACTCTTCGCATACTTTCTGGTTGAAACTGAGAAGGATCGTTGAGAATGCGTATGGCATTTGATCTGAAAATTCTACGAGATCGACGGAATTGTGATTGAAGAAGCCCATTTCGGGCATTCTATGTCAACTTATATTCCAACCAGACAAAGGAAAATTCCCAAGCAACCGTGACGAGCTTGCCAGCACACCTTCAAACGCCTTCAGCATTTCGTCGAACAAGTGGTCGGCAACACTTGAAACTGCAGAAGGCGATTGCTTGGAAGGATCCCAGCCGTTTCGAAATCAAACATTCAAACCAGACCACCTTCCAAACTCCACCAGGAGTAAGGAAGTAAGGTGAACAGAACCCACAGCTAATTTGGACGGTTGACCTGATTTCCTTCGGTCATTTACCAGGTGGCGCCGCTCATCTAATACAATTGTAACTTACCCACCTATGTCCAACGAAAACCAGATCAACATTTGACACCATCGGCTCCTCTAGACGAACGATCAAACAGGAGGAGGAAGAAGAAGGGAAGGTGAACTTTGGTTTTTACTCACGCGGTGGAAGTGGAATCCACGTTGCATCGCACCAAAAAAAAAAAACTGGCTTCTTTGTAGAAAAGCGCAAATAATAAACTCCATTCCCAAGACGTGGTCCTGTCCTGTAAAAGTCATTCATTACACATCTCACTCCATTTCATACAAGCCGAAGTTTCACCCTTTTCTCTCTCTCCCAGGGAGCCGTGAACTGTTGGATCTCCGCCCTGACTCTCCTCCTGTTTACCGTATACATCGTGCAGTACGCTGCTGCAGGGTTCAGCCGAGCGAGATCGTGCACCGCCTTCACCTGCCTCGAGTCTGACCGGCGATCCACCTCTGGACGACTGCCGGCGAGTGCACACCGACGTCGTGGAACTACGAATCAAGCCAACCGCGACAAAAGACCACAGAATAGGAACTGTAGGGAGACCCCGTTCACCGATCCGCGCGACGATTTCATTCTGTGATCACATAATTAACACAGGTAACTACCTCATTAGTCATCATTACATAATAACTCCTCCACAACACGCGCTAGATCGCACTTCCACGTAACTACCACGGCACGCACAAATCGCATGTCCGTCGTCCCACGTAACTTTTTTTTTCGACAAAATTAAATTAAGCAACGGTCTACAAAGATAAAAGATCGAGTTGAAACACAAATGGTGGCTCCAATTAAGAAGAGCCGACACAATAAGCGCACAAGTTTGATAAACCAAATTAAAACTGAAGCAGCAGATGCGCCACAAGGAGTAAGAAGATCAGAGCACGACTGATAGGAGGTCAGCTTTGTTCATCTACGACGCTCTGACTACGATCGGAGCCGCCCCCTCCCCCCCCCCATGCCAGCGGTTCCATCGGCCGCCTCAGATTGGCTAGAAGAGTTGTTCTCAGCACTTGCAGTTGAATTTCATCACTTGTAAAAAAAGAAGATGAGGAAAGAGCAAAAAACATATAGTGTTAGAAAATATATAATCTCAAAAATACCAGAGAAAACGAAAAGATTTTTAACTCTTCAGATGAACCAAAAGAAGATAAAAAGAAAAGTCATCCAAAGCTTATTTGAAAAACGAAATTTCATGTTGATCGATCTTCCATGCGAAAGCTTGGACCGGGAAGCTGTCATCCAGTAAATCAAGGAGATTCACCAATAGAAAATTTTAAAATTGATAATAAATTTAAAAAAATATTTAATGTCTTTAAAAATATAAGAAATGATAAATTTATAATAAAAAATTAATTTTTAATTTTTAATTTTTTTATTATTTCTTATTCTTTTGGAAAACATAAACCTCCCTCTTGAAATGCAATCTATTAAAAAAATAATTACAAGTCGTCCCACGTGGCTTAAGCGCATAAATGCGTATAATAACGTTACTCTCGACACTAACTACCGTTATCAGCTCCCGCCACGTGCACTTGCCTTCCAATGCAACTTTCGTCTCCTTGCACGTTGGTAATTGGTGTACCAGCGTAACCAGCTGGGGATTATATTTTCGAGGAAACGGAGAGATATGGTGTCGGCGGTCACGGGCGGTGGCGGTCGTGGTGTTCGACTTCGGTCGTAAGGTTATCGTCGAATCCGATTTTCTTCCCCTCACGGCCGTACGACTTCCTGTGTTCTCCAAAGCTTCCCTTTTCCCTTCCACTCACGCTGAAGCTTTGGTGTTTGGCAGGAATGGAGAAGAATGGTGGGAAGAGAGTTCTGCTGACGTCCAGTGGAGACGAGGTGTCCAAGGGGATCATCTACCACCTTGCTAAGTGTGGGTTTAGGTAAAACCAACACCATGGAAGCAAACTGTGTTTTTTGGCTGATCTTGTCTTTTGGTTGATGGGGTTCTCTCACCATACGGGATTGGAATGGTTAGGTTGGTGTTGCTGGGGCACGAGAATTGCCTCAGGGCGGTGGCGCGGACGGTCGTGGAGTCGATGCATGGTGTTCCCCCCATTGAAGTGGTTGGATTGGACGCCGAGGAGGAAAACGAGGCGGTTTTCGATGAGGCGGTGGATAGGTCGTGGGAGCTTTTAGGTGCTGTTGATGCTTTTGTTCATTGCCGTGTCTACGAAGGTAAAGGGAGCAATGCACTTTTTACCGCCCAGTCTCTTCGTTATCACTTTCCTTCATCGATTTTTATTCCAAGCACCGCACGGCATCCATCCATCGCTTAAAATATTTAGTTGTTAAACACATTTTCTTGAAATTTCCGTTTTTGCTATGTACATATATACAGTTCTCCATTAGTAGTCCGATACATTTGGTATATCCATGCCACTGGCCTTTTTTCCCCTCTTTTTCAGACACGTCTCTCAGAGTCTGCAACATCTCCTCTTGTCCGTTTGATTGTTTTTCCATTGGGGGTGCGCAATGTGATGGCAGGGATTGCCTAATGCAGCTTGTCCTTTTGAAGCTGAAATAGAGAATAAACAAACGTAAAGGAGAAATCAAACCATCTGTTTTTTGGTCGATCATCTTTGGCATTTAGGATTTTGGCAACAGCATTTTAATTGTGTTCCTTTTCTAGTTCTCACATATTCCTTGACTTTTCATGGAATTCTCCATAGTTGCCTTTCTTTGCATAATTGTTACATTACTGATAACTTACATAATCTTTGTATATCGATGGTGTCTTCAATTTATTCCTTTCAAATACTGATAAATTGTTGGCAACTTCCAAAATCTGAACAATTCAACTTACCTTGCTTTAGATTGTGCTATGGAACAGAAAGTAGAGGTTAGATGTTAGCAATCTAGATCTGTTTAGATCAGCAAGACTAAAAAAAGTTCAGGTGACAGTGATTAAGCTTCAATGGAATAAAGTATTTTCCTGAGCAACTGTGGGCTTTATTGCCTGTTCTAATCAGTAAGACTAAAAAATCAGGTTTTCTATGTAATAGTAACTAAGCTTGAATGGAAAAAAGGTATTTTCTTGAGAAATTGTGGATTTTATTGCCTGTTCTCAGACTCTGCCTTTAGTTGGCATAGTTCAAATGACTTGATCAAAACAGTAGACTGATCTGACTTAGCTTGGCTGGTGTCGATAGTCCTCTTCTCATCCTACATTAAGGGTGCTAGACTAACATTGAGTGTAATGAAGGCCAGCGATCCATCAATACTTGAAATTAGTTTAGTGATACAAGGATATAGGTAAGGTTTAGACTCTGTTAAATCCAGTTCCTGTATCGCTGCATTGATAAGTTATTTATGGTTATGCCTTGTGGTAGATGGTGATAGGTGAAATACATTAATTGGAGGTTACTATTTGTCAACCATTGTTGGGATGCTAATCAACAAGCAAAGGACTTCCATGTGTTATGGTTGAGCATCACTGTGTTCTCACTTTTCTTCTTTTGAAGAAATTCATATGACCGAATTGGAGGTATTCAATTGTATATGCTAGAGGTTGGACTATCAAGGTTTCCAATTATATGAATGGGATCTGAGTCTGTTGCTGTGTGTGCCTGTTGTGATTGCACTTAGGAAATGAACCATAAATTACATCCATCATCCCATAGTGAAAATAATCATTGCATGTGGACTTAATGAATCAAAACAACAACATCCTAAATAATGATCTGTTTCCAGTCTCTAGCGAACATAATCATTGCATGTGGATTTTTCACTACATAGCTATAATTATATAATGCCAATGCATTTCTCTTGTTTCAGGAGTGGTACAAAATCTTATGAATATCACTGAACATGAATTTAAGAAAATGACAAAGATAAATGTCATGGCACCATGGTTTCTTCTGAGGTCTGTTTCAAAGAGAATGCGGGACTTCAAAAGAGGCGGGTCCATTATTTTTCTATCCTCAATCAATGGAACAGAAAGAGGATTATATCCTGGTTCTGCAGCCTATAGCTCTTGCATGGCTGCAATACAACAGTTAGTTAAAGTAAGTATTTATTATGTTCATTTTCAAACATCTTTTCTTGATCAAATATGCATACCTTCTTCACAGTCATGCAATTTGAAAATTTTTCTCAGGTATTTTAAAAAAAATCAAATGCAGCAAAGGCTGTGCATAAGTTTTGAGATAAACGCTGCGTGATATTTGTAGTACTAGATCCTACAACACACATGACATACTGTAACATTGAAATAAGACTGTAATGCTAGATAATCTTACAATGTTGAAGTACTAATTTACCAGCAACAGATGTTTTAACATTGAAATAAAACTGTAATGCTAGATAATCTTACAATGTTGAAGTACTAATTTACCAGAAAGAGATGTTTTAACATTGAAATAAAACTGTAATGCTAGATAATCTTACAATGTTGAAGTACTAATTTACCAGAAATAGATGTTTTTCCCCTGTAGATAGATTCTGGATCTTTCCATGATATATTTTGCAAAATGTGGATATCTATCAGACGATCTTGTGTAATGCTCGTAAGATTTTGTTCCTAGATACTATTCAACATTCATATGTTAGTGTTTGTTGATCTAGAAATAAATCTGTTCATGTCAACTGACGTATGTTGGTCATGATGGTCATTATCCACCTTGCTATTAGCTAATGTTAGGTTGAGCATGGGTAGTGTGAAGGAAAAGAGGATATTTCACATGGAGTGAGTTACAAATACACACACACATCTAGGGAATTGGATGAGTGGATATCTATTTACCCAATAAGGTCACCCATGTACATAATACATGTTAGTAAATACACCCCTTCAATTTGGAGCATATATATTATTAGGATCAGGTACTGTTACTAAAGTAAAACTTCAAAGTGATAACAAGAGTTCCACAATTCTTCTTAAGACACAGCGTAACACCTACAAATTTGTGTCAAGCGTAACTCTTGGTCCCAAGCTTTCGGTCATGACCCCTCTGTCAAGATAAAACGTGAGGTACCTCCTTAAATGTAGGCGACTTAGTTAAGATGAGTAGAGCCCATCCTTTTATAGATAAGGCCTTTGCTCCAAGCAAAGAAAGAGGATGCAAAAATCTTGAACATGCAATGACTAACTTTCCTCTCTTAACTATTTCAAGTACACAAATACTACATTTTTTCCTGACTTTTTATATTTTTTATTTACTAATTTTCCTGATTTTCTTTATACTAAGAGTGCAGATAATCCGACTCTTTCTAGACTTATTAGCGGCCTTTATCTTGATTTTGATGCTTTTCTTTTCCCATACATGATTGCCAATCTACTTTTTACCTCATAAAACTTACACTGTGGGGATTATTTGTTTATTTTTATCCTTACGTTCTCATGGAGTTGTCTCTGTTTCTCATTCAGGCATCGGCCTTGGAGATCGGTAAGTACAAAATAAGGGTGAATGCCATCGCTAGAGGTCTTCATTTGGACGATAACTATCCTCTATCTGTTGGCAAAGAGAGGGCAGAAAAGCAGACGAAGATTGTGATGCCTCTGAAGAGATGGCTTGACAAGACAAATGATTTGGCATCAACGGTTATATACTTGGTTAGTGATGACTCACGTTACATGACCGGCACCACCATCATTGTGGACGGTGGCCAGAGTATTGTGAGACCTCGATTCCGTTCGTACATGTAATGTATGCACGTGAAATCCTGCTTTCAACCTGCCCCTACTTCTATTGATTTATTTCTCACTCGATTTTCTTACTCGGAGAACCATTGAGATGCGTGGCACTTCCACCGCCAGATCCGGGAGGATGGGAAGAGCTGCTGCATTGAATAATACAAAACTGTTTGTTTTCCCTGATTCACGACTTACGTCATTGACATGTGTGGACATATGTGGACATGTGTGGACATATGTGGACATGTGCTCCCATTTGGCGTTCGATCCATGTAAAGCTACCTTGCTTATTTATATTGGGTCTGACCTGAATATGAGTTACTTCTTCAGATCGCTTCAGAAAAAGTAACAAATAGAGGCAAAATGATAGTTTGTGAATGGCATTTGGCAATGGTCTCGGTGGAGAGATTTTTTACCTTTCTGTGAATTCTTATAACTTTTTATATATAAACTTTAATTTCACAATTTATTATGTTCTTTATAATTAATTAATTCATTATATATCACTATAATATATAATAAATATAATTAAAAAAATTAGTAACAAATGCAGCAACATCTTGCGGAAGGAGGATGGGACAAGAGAAATCATTACCACAAATGTTGACGTTCATTGCTCGGAAATTTCCATGGTTATTCGTAGGAAGATTTCTTTTTGGCCTTGAATTCTTTTTAACTTCAATTTTTCACGTTTTTGAAATTTGGACGTTTTGTTACCGAAAAGGCTATTGTTTCCTGCTTATGAGATGACTTTTTTTTCCCCTGTTGGGTTTGTTTAGGAGTCGCAAATTTAAGTATTCCAACTACTCATCCAAAAAGTCTAAACCAACCTCCTACCGGGAGAATCTGTCCATCTAAGTAGATCGACTCTCCTCATTGGTCGTCGAAGGTAGATGTCAAGCGAACCTCTTTGTTTATTATTTGTTTTTTTGGGGGTGAATTCAAGGCCCTCGTTGTTGAATGAATACGACGCCGATAATTTGTAAACTAGCTTAGTCGAATAAAAGTAATAATATTTGTAATTTATAAGATTCTCACGACATTACTATTGTGAACCCTTAACGCGGGTACGCCTTCTTTTAAAAAAGCTACATCTTATTGGTTGAAAGTATCTCCAATCACAATTTTCACATTGAACAGGTAAGATTAATTGGACCGTGGCCGAAAATTTGCGGCATTGTGAACACTGATGCCGACGGCCACACGCGAAAGGAGCCGAAACCAAAGGCAAGTAAACCGCCACCGTAATTTTCAAAAAGAAAAAAGTAGACCGACACCGTCGGGCGACCGGGAAAAGTCAATGTCTGCCTACGGTTTGGCGTTCACAATTCACAAATCGACGTTACGGTAATAATGATATTGACATTTTAGCTAGCGTATTCGAATATTTAAAAAACCTAAAAGTATTATACTTGCCGTAAAAAATCGGTATGAGCGTGATCGCCGAGGGCCGACGCTGACTTTACATCGGCCCTTTGCGTGGGAGGAAATAATTCGGATGCGTTTATTTTCGAATTTATTTATTGTAAAATTAATTTTAATAATGATAGAAGATTAAAGTTGAAAGTAATTTTATAAATGATGGTAAAATTATATAATAAATTATAAATTTTTATATAAAATTTATAATATAATAATAATAATAATAATAATAATAATAAGGGAAAAATGACTCGGTGCCTGTAGAAGTTGATTCTGTAGGCACCCGTTAGATCAATGTTTAATGATAGTTTGATCAAGAGAGAGAGTATTCAAAAAAAAATGAAAAAAAACTCTTGTCGATGACACCCACATAAAAGCAGTCAATTTATTTTAACACAAAAAAATTCACAAAAATTCACCTACAAGATTTGCGATTCCATTTCGTCACCTACGATTTACGATTCTTTTTTCCCAATCAAAGTCACCTGCAATTCGTCGTCTCCCCAAAAGTCCCCTCGTCTTCCCCTCAATCTTTTTAAAGTTATCGAATGGAATACGGAAGGACCTCAAATGTGCTTTCATGCTATTAAAAGTTGATTTATTTAGTGTATTGATTATACTTTCATTTAACATGAATGAACATTTATTGGGAGAAAAATGTTTGCAACATTTATTGTGAAAAAAGTTAGTTAGACCGATAAACTATTAATTACATTAAGTACAAAGTAAAATATGTTTAATCTGAAATGTTACCTTTAATTATCAACCACTCTATAAAGAACAAACGGATGTAAAGTAAATAGATAATTACAAATTCAAGTTAACATTTACAAAGTGGTTGATGATTACAGAGTGATTGATAATTAAAAACCACTCTGTAAAGTTAATTAGCAACATATTAAGATTATTATCAACTACTCTGTAAAGTTATCAACGTACTTTGAAATTTAAAGTTAATTATCTTAGTCTGTTAGTAATTTAAAAGTTGTAATATGTACATCTTTACAGAGTGGTTGATATTTAGTGACTGATAACTTTAATTAAATATTGCAACGTTAACTTTACAGAATAGTTGATAATTTCAAAGTCTCACTCCTTTATTATCGCACTTTTAATTAAAGAATCAGCCATTCTCGAATTGTCAAAAGCTATTGGATGATAAACAGTTAGTATAATGGCTCGAACAGGACTATTCTGAAATGCAAGGGCTTGATGACCTAGAGTTCGATATTAGAATGGAAGGGTCAGCTAGTCATCCCAATGGAGAAGGAGAAGGAAGTGCAAGTCCACACCTTGTCATGAAATTTTCTTTGGAGGATGATGCATATAATTTTTATAATGCATATGCAATGAAGAAAGGCTTTACTATTAGAAAAAGTTGGTTCAGAAAATCAAAAGCCAATGAAGAATTAATAGTACGTAATTTTGTTTGTTATAAAGATGAACATAAGGACATGAATGACAAACGTTGCTCAGGAAGTAACGTGGGCAGACAACGAAACATCCGGGAGGGTTGTGCTGCAAGGTTTTATGTGGTGCACAATGAATTAAATGTGTAGGTTGTTGAGAAATTTGTTAAGGAGCATAATCATGTTCTTATATCACCTGCAAAATCGAAGATATTAAGATCTCATAAAAAGATATTATCTGTATCAAAAGGGTTACTGAATACCCTCTCAGAATGTAGCATTCAACCTTCCAAAGCGGCAAATGTTCTTTCAAATATATTACAACAAAATATTAGTCTTGATTAAGTTATTCACCTTAACAGGACTAGGCGAAAGAATAATATGGGCAAGGAATGTATGACGGTAGTACAGTATTTTCAGCAACAAAGTCATAAGGATCTAAATTATTTCTTCTGTTTTGAATTAAATGAAAATCATACAATCAGAAGTGTCTTCTGGGCTGATGGAAGGGCTCGTGAAGCATATATGAAGTTTAGAGATGTGATTGTTTTTGACACCACTTATAGGACCAATAATTTCAACATGCCTTTTGCACTATTTATTGGAGTAAATCACCACAAGTAGTCCACATTGTTTGGGTGTGCTTTACTAGTAGATGAGACAAAAGAAACATTTTATTGGTTGTTTAGTACATTCTAAACTTGCATGTATGGCAAGAATCCAAAGGTCTATTACGGATCAAGATCATACAATGTGCAGTTATTCATGAAGTTTTTCCAGATTCTATACATCGTTATTGTTCTTGGTATATTGACCGAAATGCCATTGGTCATGTCCCAGAGATGCGCACTGATGTCAACTTTAAGATTGATTACAATAAATGTATATATGGTGCAAGGACTCTTGCAGAGTTTGAAAAGGAGTGAGAATTATTGACAGTTAAATATCCAACACTATATGGTAACTCTTAGCTAAATTACATGTATACCATCCAACAGCATTGGATTCCATGCTATATGAAAGATATATTTATGGCAAGCATGACCACAAGTCAAAGGTCTAAGAGCGTAAATTCATTTTTTGATGGGCATGTACATTCTCATACTCCTTTTTCAGTATTTGTTTTCCAATATGATAGAGCATTGAAAGCAAGACGTCAATCCAAGGAATATGAAGACTTAATTACTTTGACAACAAATTCGACATTTTTATTTTCTACCTCAATTGAAATTCAGGTTGCTGCAAGTTATACAAGGAAGATTTTTTCTGTATTCCAAGATGAAATGAGAAAAGGATTGACATATCTTAATAAATAAAAAGCAAAGTAGGTGTGCAATATTGTTTTGAAGTTTGGAATCCAATGATGTCAAG
The DNA here is from genome assembly GCA_024699675.1 of Amphibolis antarctica. Lineage (NCBI taxonomy): Eukaryota > Viridiplantae > Streptophyta > Magnoliopsida > Alismatales > Cymodoceaceae > Amphibolis > Amphibolis antarctica. Next base: position 33,723 of record JAMKPZ010000998.1, on the reverse strand, counting down.
AAAACCTAAAATAGTCAGTTTGAATATGGAAACAAATTATGACGTATGTTGTTCATGCAATAAATTTGAAAATGAAGGTTTTCTTTGTCATCATATTTTTTCTGTATTATAAAAGAACAAATCACCTACATACCAAGCAAATATATATTGCATAGATGAAACATTCACTGCAGATACCACAGTAGCACTATTGGTGGACCACTAGATCATATTGACGGGTATGTTTATTATATTCATCAAAGAATTTTATTTCCACAATTGATGCTGATGAAACATCTTTTTGTATTTGTCATAGGTTTACTTCTCTCATGAGATGGGACTTATGATCTAGTGCATTTAAATTGGCGAACACTGCTTTCACTTCAACAGAACAGTACACATTAGTGGAATCAACTTTTGATGATTTGTTGAAGAGAATCGATGGATTACATGTGCAGTGTACACAAGATGATCAAAGTGGAAATAACCCCACCATAGTTGATTTACCAACTGGTTTTGTAGTGAATGATCCATCTACATTAAGAAAAACCAAAGGAAGACCTGCCCATTCTTAACGACTAAAAGCTTCCATTGATGAAATTAACACCCAAAAGAAGAGAAGGATGTGTCATAGGTGTGAGGAACTAGGTCATTACATAACTACTTGCACCAATGCAGTTAATTGTCAATAAAATAGGGAAGATGATGCTTGAAGAAGAGTATGACACAAGCATGCTTACATTACAAATAAACTGATGTAATTTTATTACTAAGATATATGCCGATGTGACTGTTTTAGTCAAATAAACTGATGTAATATATTGAAATATTGAAATATTGAAACTCGTTCAAGTCAAGACTTGTGTTTGGTGACATATATGTTTTTAATATATATGTTTAGTTTTGTAGTCATGAAAAATGTGGAGATTGTTAAGGATAATGTTTTCTGATTAATTATCCTTATTGTTTTGATGAAAAATTTAATGTTAACATTTTATAACAAAACTTATTGTTATCATTTAAGTATGTTTAGTACACACAAATTCACATAAAGCTTCAAGAGTAACCCTACTATCGTTATAGAAAACTATCAAGTGGTTTTCCAACATTTAAATAAGGGTACCGTGACTTTACCTTACAATTACGTGGAAATACCGTTAATTGAATTATTTGGGTGACAGCCATATTGTACAACACACATGCCTAACTTAAAAAGTCACATGTGAATGTTAAAATGCCGATCTTTTAATACAATCGTCCGATCTTTTAACATAAAACGCTGATTCTCTCATCACGTGTGAACTTAAAATTTCATGTGACATCTAACTATATCCCTTCGAATATTAAGTTGACGGTCATACTGTACAACACACATGCTTAACTTAAAAAGTCATGTGTGAATGTTAAAACGCCGGTCTTTTAATACAATCGTCCGGTCTTTTAACATAAAACGTCAATTCTCTTATCACATGTGAATTTAAAATTTCACGTGACATCTAATTATACCCCTTCGAATATTAAGTTGACGGTTATACTGTACAATGCACGCGCTTAACTTAAAAAAGTCACGTGTCAATGTTAAAATGCCGATCTTTTAATACAATCGTGCAATCATTTAACATAAAACGTCGATTCTCTCATCACGTGTGAACTTAAAATTTCACGTGACATCTAACTATACCCCTTCGAATATTAAGTTGATGGCCATATTATACAACGCACGTGCCTAACTTAAAAAGTCACGTGTGAATGTTAAAACGCTAGTCTTTTAATACAATCGTCCAATCTTTTAACATAAAATGCTGATTCTCTCATCACGTGTGAACTTAAAATTTCACATGACATCTAACTATACCCCTTCGAATATTAAGTTGACAGTCATACTGTACAATGCACGTGCCTAACTTAAAAAGTCACGTGTGAATGTTAAAATATCAGTCTTTTAATACAATTATCTGGTCGTTTAACATAAAACGCTGATTCTCTCATCACATGTGAACTTAAAATTTCACGTGACATCTAACTATACTCCTTCAAATATTAAGTTGACGGCCATACTATACAACGCATGTGCCTAACTTAAAAAGTTACGTGTGAATGTTAAAACATCGATCTTTTAATACAATCGTCTAGTTGTTTAACATAAAACGTTGATTCTCTCATCACATGTGAACTTAAAATTTCACGTGATATCTAACTATACCCTTTCAAAAATTAAGTTGACGGCCATGCTGTACAACACACATGCCTAACTTAAAAAGTTACGTGTGAATGTTAAAACGCTGGTCTTTGAATACAATCGTCTGGTCTTTTAACATAAAATGCCGGTCTTTTAATACCGTCTGGTCTTTCAAATAAGTGGTAGTATTGAATAGAAAATATCTTTATGGTAAGATTCGATTATAAAAATCTAACAACTTTAACCCCCAATCTCTAAGCATATATAAAGGTTAAATTCGTAATGCCTTATGCCCTAGTCTTCCTGAGCAAGAGCAAGTGCGTCGTGCGTGACTTGGAGAAGAAGTTTCACTATCAATAACATAGCAATGGCACGCGAGAAGAAGAATATTGAAGTTCCATCGGTACTCTCGCGTACATGGTAGGTCAAAATCGACAAAGTCGACAAGGAGATAGAGCTATTGAAGTCCAGGTATGACTTTTCTACCGACATCTTTGAAGTTTTTGCAAAGGAGGTCAACATTGTAGAAACAGAGAACTTGCGACTATAATTACGGTCGGAAAGAGAAAAACTACACAATATCTAGTATGCTGAGCGAAATGTGTTAAAATCATTTGGTGATTCTATGACACCATTCAGTACGTTTGAAATAGGAGAGTGTTCTAGAGCTACTGAAAGGAGACATAAGAAGGCCGCTCCAAAGCCTACGAACACTACAGCCATCCATCCACAACCATTAACTTCAAAATGGTTGAGTCCTAAAAGTAGCACGAAGGAAGCTCCAGAACATCAAATTTCAGTAGTAATGGAAGAACATTACAGTCCTCCAACAATCTCAACTGAACAACGCATACAAGAATCTATTGATGTCCAAGCTGAAGAGGAGCATGTAAATCACCAACAACAGACTTCAGAGGTGCACAATGAAGATCAGTTGCGATTGGTTGTATATCAGTCGCAAATAGAGAATGTTGAAGATTTATCAAGCACTTCTCATTCATTTCCTGAGGAAGGTATGACAGTAAACAATTTATATTTTCGAAATCAGGAATGTCTAGACAATTATAAAAAAAATTTGAATTATGAGATACTATACGAAAGATCAGTAAATTTCAAAGATTTACAAGAGATTAAAGATCTCTTAAACTTTCAAGGTCTGCTACATATTATACCAACAAACTGTAAGTTAGATGTATTCAGAGAAGCCATTACTGCATTCTATGCTAACTTATATGTTGATGAGGGTAGATTATTTACCAACATAGATAAGACTGTTTTTGAAATCACTCCTCAATTGGTATATGATACTCTTAAATTGACAAATGAGAGTGTATAATTAGGTAGAACATCTTTGAACTTGCTAGATTGGAACATCAGTTCAATAGCAAGAACCCCTCATTTACATGGTAGATTACAGTATCTTGAACATCTTAATGGAAAAGCCAAATTTATAGCTAAAATTCTGCATGCACAGATTTTTCAAAAGAAAGAGCATTGTGAACATATCAAGAGAATTTGTTTATATGCTACATATGTTGTAATGTAGAAAATAAAATAAAATTGGTGCACACTGTTTTTGGATTACATACAGCATAGACATTCAAAATTATTTTATAGAATCAGTCTTGTGAAGTTGATATTGGGCACAGGATATGATGTGAATCAGTGGCCCAGAAAATCCTTCAAGATAAGATCGTTTACAGTGGCTGAATATAAGAAATTCATTTCTCATGCACTAGTTACAGACATACACCAACAATCAACAAGTAAACAGGCACATACGTCGACTGGACAAGATTTATTATCTCCTGCAGAGGTTGCTTATATTACACAATTAAGAGAACAAATTGATCAACAAATTTCAAAAACTATAATCAGTACTGTTCAAAATCGAAGGAGAAATAAAAGATAACTTGTACTTTTCTGATTTCTTGTTGAATTGTAATGCTAAGTGATTGGAATGTTTGTTTGTATAAATGATTGATTTATAATTCAAGAGTATTTTTATCTTATTTAGCTTTTCAGTGAAAGGTGAATTTATTAATTTTTTCTATATGAATGCTTACAATTTTATCTTAATACTTTGTTGAATAATGACAACAATAGGGACATAAAGTTCAAAATTAAAACACTACATAAATATACTTAAAATAATAGATAATTACACTTAACATTCTTAACTTTAGGTGTTTTAAGAAAGTCAAAAAGTAAAATACAACATCAAATTAATTGAAATTTAAAAATTGAAAAGGAAAACAATAGATAATTACAACATCAAATTAATTTGGTGATCATCAAAAAGAGGGACATTGTCAAGTATTATGTATTGATGATGAATGCTTAATTAATGTGTAAACATGGTCTGATGGTAATTTAAAAGTCGTAATTATATTTAAGTTAATGATCTATTTACTTATTACTTAAACATAACTGGAAGTATTATTTAAGTTAAGGCTAAATTATTTAACACTATACCCATTCGATCTAGGTTAAGTGTTTTTAATTATTTAATCACAATCTGTTTTAATTCAAATCGAATTAATTTAAAAAAAATCCACCCTAATATTTTAAGTTAGTAGATTAAATATGTTTAATATTTAGAATATTTTGGAGAAGTAATGCTAATAGATATAATTACTTAAATAAGTGCTACATATAAATATAGTTCATGAAATATCTTGGTAGAATATCACGTGGAATTTTAAGTTCACACGTGATGAGAGAATCGGCGTTTTATGTTAAAAGACTGGCATTTTAACATTCACACGTGACTTTTTAAGTTAGGCGTGTGCATTCTAAAATACACGTGGTGTATGAATAGTAGTTAGGCATTTTAAGGGTATCTCTCTAAAACTATTATGTTTTGATGATAAATGCTTATTTAATGTTTAATCATGATGTGATGGTAATTTAACAGTCGTAATTATATTTGCTAATTATCTATTTACTTATTACTTCAACATAACTGGACATATTATTTCAGTTAATGCTAAATTATTTAAAACTATATCATTCGATCTAGGTTAAGTGTTTTTAATTATTTGATCAAAATCCTTTTTAATTCAAATCAAATTAATTTTAAAAAAATTCCACTGTAATATTTTAAGTTAGTAGATTACATATGTTAAATATTTAGAACAGTTCGGCGTGATATTGGAATGAGTGTAGTTACTTCATGAATATAGTTCGTGAAAAATTATAGTAGAATGTCACGTGAAATTTTAAGTTCACATGTGATAAGAGAATCAGCATTTTATCTTAAACAACCGGACTATGTATTAAAAGACCAACGTTTTAACATTAACACGTGACATTCAGTAGTTGGGCGTGTACTTTAGAATGCACGCATCTAACTTAAAAAGTCACATGTGAATGCTAAAATACTGGTCTTTTAACATAAAACGTCAATTCTCTTATCACGTGTGAACTTAAAATGTCATGTGACATTCTACCGTGATTTTTCACACGTGATGAGAGAATCGGCATTTTGTATTAAAAGATCGAACGATTATATTAAAAGACCGGTAGTTTAACATTAACACGTCTATTTCTAAATTGGCTACATAAAGTTAATATCTTTATTTTACGGTTTCATGTAGAGTAAATTAATTTACTTTTCAAATCACTTTTAAATATATGACATAAATCACTTATTTGAAAATCGTAAATACCTTATCTTACTTAAATATATGACATAATATTTAATGAAAATCTCTTTTAAATCAATATTCAGTAATTGAAAATCAAAACCACCTAAGTATTTCGATTGACGATACTTCCGCCTAATTATAAAGTATATCCACGGAACTACCGTTTATAGATGGGTCTATAAACGGTAGTTCCGTGCATCACTTCTTTATTTTAATGGTACTTTCGTAAAATCCTTGAGAAATGCAAAAGTTAAATACTCACCCTAGAATAATGCATATTGTAATTGAAATTAAATACAACGACACATGGAAAATAATCGATTGAAAAGGGAGTGATTTTAAATATTTAATCGAAATATTTTTTAATTAAAATCGAATTATTTTTTAAAAAATCCACCCTAATATTTAAGTTAAAAAAAATCCACCCTAAATTATTTTAATTAAACACTACATAATTAAAATCGAATTATTTTTTAAAAAATCCACCCTAATATTTAAGTTTAAAAAAAATCCACCCTAAACTATTTTAATTAAACACTACATAATTAAAATCAAATTATTTTAAAAAAAATCCACAAAATTCTTTCAAATTTAATCATCGTATTCGTAATTAATGAATAATTAATTAATTTTTATAAATTAATTAATACAACAATTCAAGATATATGCACATAAGTGAACTTTTAAAGTTAATGGAGAGAGAGTATATATATCTTTTTAGGTGAAAAGAAAGAGTATTTTTAAATTTTACCTACATAAAAGATAGTAACTTTTAAGTTACGTAATTTTAACTGTCGATCATGAGATCGACAGACACATATAGGATCGACTTCTATAAATACCTATCGAATCCATGTCCTCTAATAATAATAATAATATATAAAAATGTATGAGAAATTAAAGAAGAGAATTTTCGGTTCATATTTACGTTATCGCGTGTTGATTAGTCCGTCTGGTTTGGTTTGATCTGCTGCGTGCGTATCGCGCAGGCGTTGTCTATCACGTGCGTACACACAATCCGCGTAAAATGAGGTAGCAGTCGTATAATAATAATAACGATAATATTAATATTATTATTATTAAATAAAATATAAAATATAATAAAATATGATCACAGAAACGTGCGTCAACACGTTGCTGTGATGATACACGAAGTCAAATAAAATGTAAATAGCTCGGCCAAATTTGATGTGTGGTGTTCTCTTTTCTGCGAAGTAAAAAAAAATTTCTATGGATTTGGAATCTTATTTTTTATATGTTTCAAAATTACGGTAAAAAGAAAAACAAAAGTCTAGTTCATCATCCTAATATAACATCTTTGAATTGGCGTTCATGTTTTTAAATTTTGATTTTGATTATAGCAGCACTCTTATGGGTTTTCATCGTGGATTCACGTCGAAGTAGTGATTTTTACGGAACTGAACTTAAATAGTTGTCTCAAGTATTGTAGTAAATATTTAATAATCGAAACATCTGGAAAAAAAAGAAGATAAACAGTTGCTGCTTTTTTATAATAGTAGTGATCTTAAATGAAATACTATAATTCAGAATTTTATTTTTACCATTTATCTAATATTTCAACCACTTAAATAGCACAATTTATTTGAAGATTCAAACATGAGAGGAAATTAATGTTAGTTTTAATATATACGTACCTGCTAGAGTTACATTGTGTAAATCCTTTACATGGGTGATTAGATTTTCATTTATCAAATATGACATAAATATATATAATCACACGTTGTCAATAAGAGACTATCATTCATTTAATCTTTCTAATTACCTAGTCTATTAAGTTTAAGGGAATCAATTTATAAAAAAATACAAATAGTCTGTAGAAAAATCAACTCTTATTTTGAATAAAAAAATAAATTGACTCGATCAAATCTCTCCTTGAGACCTTAAATTTAAGGCCAAGTCAAGAGAGCTTTCGCGTGTGATAATAAACAACATGATTGTCCCAAATAGAAGGAAAAAAAATAAAATATCAAGTTTGAGAGTTGATCGCACCAAAATGTACTGGACGGTTGGATCTACTCAAGCAAAAAATTTGTTTTGCATATTTTTTATTTTTACATGTTAAAAATTTAAGTAATAAAAATTTTAAAAAGTAAAAAAAAGGTAATAAATTTTTTTTAAAAGATGTCTATGTTATAAAAATTTAAAAAAATTAAATCAAATAAAATTTATAAATATTTTATATTTTAACATTTTAAATATAATTCTATATTTTCTCATATAATTGTGAGTTCAATGATGTTTAAAAAATTTAAATACGATACACAAAATCAAAGAAGTATGTAATAACATTTTTATTCAATAGAAAAAAATTTCAAACTCAACCGATAAAAATCTAATTTTTTTTCATGTTTTACCGAAAAAACAAACTCTACAATAATATGTGATTTACGAACCAGTCCAAACCAGAAGGACCATATTTAAACGAAAACAAAATCTGGGCATGTAAATGCAAATATATGCCTTCAACATTGCCCAATAAAATCGGCCCCAGCGGCGATCGCAAGCAGAAGAAGACGGCGGCGCGGTCTCCTCCCGTGTTGCGACAGAAGAAGACGGTGGGAGTTCGTTCACTCGGGAAGAGAAGACAAGCGGCAACCGGCGGCGAGGAGGGAAGCAATGGCCGAGCCTGAGGTCCCGATCGTGCCGCTTTTGAAGGACGAGCTGGACATCGTGATTCCGACGATCAGGAACCTGGATTTCCTAGAGATGTGGAGGGCGTTCTTCGAGCGGTACCACCTGATCATTGTCCAGGACGGGGATCCGACGAAGAAGATCCACGTCCCCGACGGGTTTGACTACGAGCTTTACAACCGCAACGACATCAACCGCATCCTCGGACCCAAAGCGTCCTGCATCTCCTTCAAGGACTCCGCGTGCCGCTGCTTCGGATACATGGTTTCCAAGAAGAAGTACATCTACACCATCGATGATGACTGCTTTGTAAGTGCCGCCGCTATCTATACCTGGAATGCCGTCCCTTTTTTGAGTATGAGACGTTGATTTCTAATTTCGGCAATATAAGTACTCTTCTATCCTTTCTTTTGTCCTTTTTTATCGGGGTGGGAAGTTTGGATTTGAGTGTTTCGGTATACATTGCGAATAATGCGGTTCCTGTAGTTTTGGACTTGGATTTTTTAAGAAAGATTCAATTTGCTTATTCTTCATTCTTTAATGTAAATTGGCTAATTATATCATACAAGGATTTGATTTTCAATTGTTGACGCCCGTAGGAGTTGGCATAAGCGGATCTATCGAAGTAATGACTCTTAGATTAGATCATCAGCATGAGTAGATAAATCATTAGAGATCGTTGAAAGTCCAAGTTTTTAAAACTAACATATTGAGAAGAGTAGATCTGCAAAAGTTAGAACTCGTTGACTTTTCAAATAGATTACCATGATCGGATCTGTAAGAAGTCAGGTTTTTTGCACGAATTGCTCTGTTGTTTCGAACTCCACACTATTGCACTAGGGATCGTGGCAATGAATCAGATCAATGGGTGATTCGTACGTCGAATTTCTTCCTACTCAGAACTAAAAAATGCATTCCAAACTAATATATATTTTTTTTAAAAAAAAAAAAATTTGAATGCACGTTGTCATTAGAAAAATTCATTTGCTTGGTTAGTTACTCTGACTCAGAAGATTAATAAGTGAGATTCTGATTCCTTCAATGTGTGGTTGGCTGTATAGGTGGCAGAGGATCCAAGTGGGCAGAAGATCAATGCCCTTGCACAGCACATCCAGAATCTGCTCACACCATCTACTCCCTTCTTTTTCAATACATTGTATGATCCCTACAGGGAGGGTGCAGACTTTGTACGTGGATACCCCTTCAGTCTCCGAGAAGGAGTTAGCACTGCAATTTCCCATGGGTTATGGCTTAACATCCCCGATTATGATGCTCCCACACAGCTTGTCAAGCCTCGTGAGCGTAACACAAGGTAAGTTGCATGATCCAAGTACCGTTGTGTTCATTATGCTTTGTTTTAATCCTGGCATCATTGAACCAAATGTGAATAGAGATTTTGATTTATGATTTATGAAGTTGTGATTTATTTGGCTTCATTTAAATTTTTATTCCTTTTATTGTAGAATTGGAATGGATGTGAGTTAGCTTTCTAAAATATGGAACATATATAAGGTATGGCGTGACTATTGTATGACCATGCTTGTACACACTGATAACTTGCCAAAGTAGAATCTTTGTCAAGCAATAGCATAAAAATTGAAATAAATATTTAGTTTATCCCCTATATTAATTGAACCCAATGATCTGATATCATAGATATGGTAAATCAACTACTACAATATGTAAGTGATCATAATCTTAGGGTAGTTTGAGAAAATTAAAATATTCTCGATATCCTTTATGGAATTATATAAGTCAACCAGGGTTTTGATATGTTAAATATGGTGAATCAGGTATGATGATATGTGAGAATTACTCATCTAGATACTTCGATCATAAGTGTGGGGTGCTTTGATAACTTACCTAGTGGCAACTCATATATCTTTCTTTATTTCATTTCACTTTGCTTGAAGTTGATAGTGACAAAATTTTTGTTTTCATACAATCATTCTTGAAATATGTATGGAATATCACCCATTGGTTGTTTGTGTTTTCGGAATACAAGAGTATGCACCGGTCATTTCAACATTTACTTCCCTTTTGATATAGTGGTTTTATACCTGCTACATGCTAATATCATTTCTATATTTTGCCTTATAGGTTTGTAGATGCTGTTTTGACCATCCCAAAGGGTACACTGTTTCCAATGTGTGGGATGAATTTAGCATTCAACAGGGAGCTCATTGGACCAGCCATGTATTTTGGTCTTATGGGCGATGGTCAACCTATTGGAAGATACGATGACATGTGGGCTGGCTGGTGTGCCAAGGTAAACTGAATGTCTTCGCTCTCCTTTTGCAAGATTCATCACTACCATTGAACATCCCATATTACGATGGGTAAACAATTCAATTGAAGCAAACATGGAATATGGTCTTTGCAAATTATAAGATTTGGCAAGGGCTTATTCCCATTAAAATTTGGGCATTTTGCTGGTATGTGATGTAACCGATTTGCATTATAGGCTAATGCAATCAACAGAGGGGAAGAGCCTCAAGATTGCACAGTTATTCTTTTCTTAGAACACACTTGCATATGTGGCAACTTCTTGTACCAAGTTTTTTATGGCCTATTAACTATCTTAGAAATAATAATGCAGGTGATTTGTGACCATCTGGGCCTTGGGGTGAAGACTGGATTGCCTTACATCTACCACAGCAAGGCAAGCAATCCGTTTGTCAACCTGAAGAAGGAATACAAGGGCATATTCTGGCAAGAAGATATCATCCCCTTCTTCCAGTCAGTGGTCCTCCCGAAGGAGTGCGCCACCGTGCAGAAGTGCTATCTTGAGCTGTCTAAGATGGTGAAAGACAAGCTGGGCTCTATTGACCCTTATTTTGAGAAACTCTCTGACGCCATGGTCACATGGATTGAGGCATGGGATGAGCTGAACGCAACAACCGACGCCGAGGCTGCTTCTAACGGCAAGTAGGAGACCTTCATTGAACAAGCAGTAATATACTCTAATAGTTAAAAAAATAAAGTATGGTCCAATGAGGATGCATTTTGTTATATTTAAATCTGTTTACATAATTATTGTAGCATCATTTAGTTTATACTTCGAGCCCGATCTTTATATTGGGCAGTAGGAACTTTGTAGTGTCACTTTACTCGTAACAGCTCATAAGGAAGCCTTTGTTCCCAAAATATTCAGCTGTTGTTTTCACAATCGATGATTCCATACTGTTACCACGCCTAGTTTCTATGAATTTTTTTGTGGACCCTTGGTCTAAGAAGGAACCGCCAAAATAAGGTAAACGATAATTATTTATTACTTTGTCTTAGACATTGTGGTTTTTAATATTTTATGATCGGACAAGCTAGGTGCATGGTTCCATGATCCTCTTGTTCTTAACTAGTGTTTATCGTGTTCCTTCGGGAGTTCGGGTCCAGCCCAACAACACTCATGGAGTGCATCAAGCTTTTCCTGTCCGAATCTCGTCGACGGCCCATCCATAGATAGATAATAAATAAACACCTTCAAATCAAACCTCATGCGACTTCACAAGTTTTTGCGAAACAATAACGAAGGGGATCGATCAAGGGATTTTTTAAATACATCCATTTACACACACACATATATAAAAAATATGTTTTATTTATTATTAATTAATTTTAAGTAAAATATTTTACATAATATCAAAATAAATTCACACACATTTTATCCATAACTTAACTTAAAAAGTTAAGTTACATGTCTTGCCTCTCTAGATATGTTCGAAAAGAACTTCTTTATTTTCACTGTGTATATAAATAATCTTAAATTTTTTTCAATTTCTTTTTCTTCTCTTTTTTGTGAAAAATTTCTGTTTTTCATATTTTCAACATGCACAAACGGACCCTTGAAATCTAATTAAATCTGGTATATGCATGATATCCATTACTTAATTAATTAAATCCTACCGTCCTACGTTCGTTTATCTATACAATGGGATAACCAAAACATAATCTATGTTTATAATTATTTTACTTATAACGTTTTATTTTATCATCGTTATTTTATTTATTTTGTATTGTTTAATATGAAATAATCTCATTCAAATTTGGATGGCGTGATTCCGACATTTGAATTGACCTTCTTCACGTAAAATTGAGCATGCATCACTGTGAAGTTGATCGTATTCAAATCAAAGACATCTAATTTAATTTTTATGAATTTATTTTGGTGTTATTTAAATCTGCATAAATCTATCAAATATATAATTTTGACAATTAAATAATTATAAAAAGGGTTTAAATTTTCCAATGAAATTTATAAAAAAATTGATTCTATAGATATTTAAACTTAAGTCATTCTTTTGAATTTTTATTCTCTCCACTGAAATAGGATATAATCTGATATTTTTAGTATTATAATTTGAAGTTGAAGAGGAAGGTAGAAAAGTTTAAGAGAGAATAAAAAGAGATGATAAAAATAAATTTTGATATATTATCAATGGTTAAATTAATTATCTATAAAAGTACTGCTAAAAAGTATTATTTCTTTATATAATTACACGTTCTTTTCGGAACTCTTTGTCCACGACCGCTTAATATATTCGATTGGGTACAGAATTAAAAAATAGTTATTTCTAGAAGACGACGACTGATATAAGTGTAATTCCACACGCAAAAAAAAAAGAGAGGCAATAATAATAATCAAACATAATTGATAATTCCTAAATTCCATGCGGACCATCTCGGTGGACCGGCCATCCGAAAAGTAACGTGGTTGATTTTTCTAAGAAAAAATTCCAACAAAAGTGCAACGCCACAAACAATTGAAGTCGCTCCAATTTTATCAGATGTCTCCGAAGATACGAAATCTAATACAGCTAGCGGTAGCCGGTAGAACTGGAATGGACGGAAAAAAAATCAAATTCAAACTTGAATTCCTTGGTAACCATTCGGAAAATGAGGAAAGTAATTGACGAAAATTTTAAAAAACAATGGTTAAGTGTTTGTGTGTGTACGTCGTGCATTACTTATTAATTAAGTTTAATAAAGTACAAATATGAAAATAAAATTTAAATTATTAAAAATGAATAATTAATCTTATTGAAAAGTTTTATATTTTATTTACTATAAACGAGTCAATTTTTTTGTTTTTTTTATCGTCCATTTCAATTGTGGTTGTTGTCCGTCTCCACCTTTCTCTCTCATTATTCCTTCTTGTTACAATCAATTACAGTAGGTGAATGGACATCAGAATCTAGGGTTTAGGGGGTAAAAAAAAAACCAAGGGGTTGTGCTTCTGGACATAAAAGAAAACTGTGGGAAATAGAAATGGTAAAAATTTAATTTTCATTGCAGGGATATCTGTGTACTTCTCTTTTCGCATAAAATTTTTTTCCATGGGAAAATGATATATAAGGAGGGATGGAAACTCATCCCAACCCTAAAGAAATCATAGAAAAAAACATGCTCATGCCAATTATGGTTGATGGATTAAACAAAAAGGAAGAAATGATAAAAGATAGAAAAAATTAAAGAGAAAAAAAGGAAAAAAATGTCGAAGGAGAGAGAAGGTTTTTTATGAAAATATTTATTTACATAGGTATTACATTTTATGGATAATATCTTCTAGTGGTACATATAGAAAATTGATTCAGTAAATGCTTAATTTAACAGCTAAATATGCATCAAAATTGATTCTTATAATCTCTTCTCCTTTTCTCCTAAGCTTTTTCACCTCTCTTCTCGATTCCAAATTAGAACACTAAAATTACCAAAATGTCTCATTTCAACAAAGATAGTAAAAATTCAAAAGAATGACTTAAATTTGGATACCTATAGAATAGATTTTCTATATGTGTTACTAGAGTATTGAGACCTTATTTTTTATGAATGGAATATTGAATATTTTAATTTGTAGAAATGTCTTGTAATTTTTTATTAAAATACTTATTTTTAGTATAATAATATTATTTATTAAAATTATAAGGTTAATCATCTTAAATTTTAAAATTATTCACTTTTTGAAATTTTAATTCATGTGAATTCTTAAACATATACAAACACCTCAATTTTCAATTTGCACAAACGTATTTGCTAGGAATTAGTTTTTGTCATTTCCTATAATTTCCATTCAAAATTCTCATCATTTCGATCTTTTCTCATCATTTTCATATGTACAAAATCCTTTTACACGCTACATTTGTTTACAATTTTAGTTTTAATTTCAGCACTAACTCCAACTTCAGGGTTTGTACTATATCTAGAGTTGGTTAAAATTATTGTTAATTAAAGTTGAAGTTACATTTATTTAAAATTTTTGTAAATACGTTAACTCTTGAATTATCAGTTGCCTGTACTGTATAGCACAGTCAACTTTAATGACTTAGGAAGCTGGAGTTTAATAAACAAGTAAAACTTTTTTTTTCCTAACTTTACCTATATTTTTTACGGTCCAAAAGAAAAGAAAAGTAAAACTTGAGTTAAAGTAGGAGATAAGAGATCAAGTAAAAGGAGAAGAAGATAGAGAAGATATAGAGTAGTCAGAGAGGTTGAATTAAATATATAGTCTAATAGAGATTGAATTGAGACTAATATTTTTTACTCATTCTTAATTATTTTTGAATTAAATTATAACATGATAAATAAGATTTAAATTAGATTTAACATCTAAAAACGCTTTTACTCATTTTTAATTAATTTCGAAAGAAAATTTCAACAAGGTAATTAAACAATTGATTTTAACCCTACCAGCATCAAGAGTTCCGTTGTACAGACACGACATTTGTAACTCTTAAAATTAAACGGTGGTTGTTTCTTAGCAAGAGACATCGATCACAGGTAGGGCAGAACGTTTCTGGTCGTTGATGTGCATGAGCATCTGCTGTCATGGATTTCTTCAAAGAGTCTTTAAGATACTATGATTTCTTTCCAGATGTACTCGGAAACCACTGGGCCTCCTATTTTCCAAGAGAGAAAAAGAAATTCTCGCATTCAATCATTTGTATATAATAATTTAATTAATTAATTAGTTAGAAAAGAACAGTACCTAGCTATAATTTCCTTTTGATTGCCCCTCCAATCAATCCAATAATCAAAAAAATAAAAATACAGTCATTATTAATTATAAGTACCATACAATATATTGATAGTACATATGGTAACAACAACAATAGTCAATTAAGTTTGAAAATATTTAATGTTTACATGCATGAATTTAATTACCTTCTAAACTTGATAGAAAATGCATATATATATATGGAGTTCAAAAATAAAGTTGGTCACTTAAAAAATCTTGTAAAGCAGGCCTTTAAAAATTGATTGTTTTGTTGAACTTTCCAAATCTTCGACCCAAGTTGCTTTCTGTCAATCTAAATGTATGACTATTCTCTCTTTAAAACAAAGAAAAATCAAACACATATATAGGTTGATGAGGTCGTCATTTCTGGAGAGTCATAGATTGATCGATAAATTAAGAGGCTTCCGTAAAAACCAATTTGTCATCAAAGACTTTAGAAGACCTACATATATACTTTTTTAGTCTCGAGGTTGCCATTTCCATGGGAGGCTTCAGTCTCTCTCGACAAAGGCGCACCATAGATTTACTTGAAAAAACTAGCTTCAATTATGCGCAGCAAACTTGCTGCAGTTCCTATGTATGTATATTCAACCGCACCTTAATTAATCTAAGAAT
Source organism: Amphibolis antarctica (assembly GCA_024699675.1). NCBI lineage: Eukaryota > Viridiplantae > Streptophyta > Magnoliopsida > Alismatales > Cymodoceaceae > Amphibolis > Amphibolis antarctica. Next base: position 17,636 of record JAMKPZ010000998.1, on the reverse strand, counting down.
ATGATGAACCCAACAAACTATCAGAGACTCAGGAACAGAACACTCGTTTGTTAATTAACAACCACATGGCCTGAAGCAAGTGATCGATTTTCTCACTATTAAATATTTAGGGCCTTCAAGAAAGATTGAGATGGTGGCAAAACGTACATCTGAAAAAAATTCTCTTGGTCAACGAATTTTCTATAGCAGCAACAATGATTAAGGCATTTTTACAATGTTAATTGGGCAACTTGTCTCGATATTAGAAGATCGATCTACTGGTGGTTTTGTTGTTTAATTTAATCATGAAACTCACTTGCTTAATTAATTATCGGAAAATGATAAACAATATGCTATTTCTAGTTCGCTCTTCTATTGAAGAAAAATGTAAAGCTATGGCCTCATGTACGTCCTTGTGAGCTAACATGGATTAATTATCTCTTGATTGATTTAGGTGTTGTTGACATGCATGCGCGCAGTTACCAGTCGAATACCACATCATAATTAAGGTAACTAAACCATCAAGAGAAGATTTAATAAAGAAGGACAATATATCCATCAAAGGTAATTAAGCAGGAGCCGATTTGATTATCGATCTCCTTGCCAAGTAGGGCACCAATTAATGGCGTATTCATGCATGCCCAGGAGTCCAAGCTGAGAGGGAGGTTTACCATTTGATATTATAGCCTTCACATGATCGATCATATTGTTTCATATTGGTCATACATCATTACGGTCCATCCACCTTTGTATTCACGGCTGAGATCTCATGACCAACCATATAAATAAACTCTTGTAAACCTGAACCTAAGAGAGAGGGGAATGTTATTTTAATTAGGTTGCGTTCTTTTCCAACTAACAATATATGTTGAGACAATTAAAGTTTAACATCAATGTAAAAGTAAAGAGCCGGCCAGAATCTAATTACCTTATATAAATGGTGATCTTCTATTCAATATCAATTAATTTTAACTATCACTTTAATTGGCATCCACTTGAAGACAGCAAATATACAGGTAATTGTACAAGCATGTTGAGATAAAGTCACATATCTCGATTTTAAATTGAATTTTCACCAACGATCGATGTCTCCTTTACAACACCTTTTTCTGGTGAGAAATTGGGATTTAACTAAAAAAATCCAATGTTCATTTTTAATTTCTACCTGATTAATTGGGACATAAAATAAGAGAGGCAGTACTAGATCGATTTAAATGCAAGTAAAAAGCTTATCAACTACACATATATAACTGGTGATTGAAATTGATACCGATGAAATTATGAAATCACCCAACTTTGTTCACATAAACCAGATAGACAAACTTTGATTAATTAACAGTGACCGTAGTCAAAAATACATATGTAAAAAATTAAGCTTCGAAATAATTAACGTGTCGTCTACGGCACATCCGTGCTAAGATCAAGCTAGCGCACCTCACGCTATATATATGTCGCCGCCACTGCGAGACCCCAAATCTTCTTCGACCTCTCTTCCTCTCTTTCTGTAGAGATCTCAGCGCCCAAACAGAAGCATGGAGGGTGATCCCTTTCTCTTCCCTCATCCCTCTACATCTTATCAGGCCCCTCATCTCCAGCTCCAACAAGCACCCATCTTCACATCAGCCACGTCTCCTGCAGAGGATCTTCACGGGCTTGCCACCCATGGCTACTTGCGCCAATGGGGAGGCATGGCGACCAAGGTCGACAACGGCACGGCGTCTGCCCCATGCAGCTCGATTCTCGGTGGTGCGCCACAGATTGGGACGACGTCTCCGTCCGTGCTTGAGGGGAGCAACAGCACACACAAGCGGAAGGAAGGGAAGAAGGTGAGGAAGCAGAAGTTCGGGTTTCGGACGAGAAGCCAAGTTGACGTGCTTGACGATGGCTACCGTTGGAGAAAGTATGGGCAGAAGGCCGTGAAGAACAACAGGTTCCCAAGGTTAACTTCTTCTTTTCCTAATTTAGGGTTTTTTCTTGAAAACAAACTGATTTCTTCTGAAATTGCATCTCTGATCAGGTTAATTAATATATTGGTAGTAGTATACTCTACCAATATCAAATATCAATGCAGTGCTTGGGAAGATGAGTGAATTCATGCACACGCCTGGGATCTGAAAATACATGAGCATAGATTGACAAAAAACTACTGCATGTATGTTCATAAATTATAATCAATCTGCTGGTGGTCTTCGTGACCACTCTCCACAACAATCATGAATCTCATATCGATGATATAATAGCTACAGTTAATTAATTGGTACATAATTAATGCCATATATGCTTGAAGTATATATGGAATGGTTCGTCATCCTTTAGGGTCTGGTTCGCTCTTATTACTCTAATTAATTCCATTTTTCAATTACTTTTTTCATATATGCATCACAATATATGTAATTGTTATTTTTCATTAACCGAGGTTTTTTAATGCGCACTCATTGAATTAATCTCTTGTAAGTATATTCTAATTTTAATTTCTCCTTTTAGGATTGTGTCAACTATTTTCATATATACTCTTCCTTTATGATGTTAGTGAAATTTTAATTAATATCTTGAATTAACATTATTAACTTCTTTACTCTACATGCATGTTTATCGTAAGTGATAATTAATCCTTATTAATTATATGTGGGAGTTCATGCACAATTAATGCTTTGCTTAAAATCACGTACATAGAATGTTTCCCTCTTGTCTTTTTTCTTACAATCAAGGACTAATCCACCCATTCTTAATAGGGTTATAATGTCTAATACTTCATCTTGTTCATGTCAAATAGAAGAGCCTTTATTATCTGACAGGCTTAGATATATATATATATCCACCCATGCCTAGGTTATATTCTCCCTTAAATTTATAAGCCAGGCTTAATCTGCATTCAAGTAGTCCTTAAAATAATGGAAATTCAGGAAATATAATTGATGAACTTCCATTATTTATGCAAGATGAGACAGCACTACTCATAATTGAAAAAATATTCTTAAGGTTATACTTAGAATATGATGAAATAGAAAGTAAGGAAATAGAGGAATTCATGGAAAATGAAAAGTAAAGAAAAGTATTTATATATATCTAAGAGTTTTTTAAAAAAATAAAATTAATATATCATTTATAAAAATTATATACACTAAATCAATCAGTGTCATTGAATATGAATTAAATCAGTCGGTAAGTGTCATTGAAATATGATACGATCATGAAAATGCTAATGGTATCTTGGAAGTTTTATCCCCCGTCATATGAACAAAAAGACTTCATCAATTTCCATTTTATTACTTTATTATTCTGGGGCATCTTGGAAGTCCCAATTATTATCCTCATTAATTACTTTTATTATTTTGCTTTTTTCCATCTTATTTATCTTGTGCATTCCAATTTCTTTGGCAGCTAATTCCAAATGCCCACTGATTATATTAAAATAGTTGCGAGCCATCGTCCTTGTTTGCTTGGGCCTCCACCATCTCTATATTTCCTCGCATTATTCTTCACTCTTCTTCCTCTCCTCTCTCTTTCTCTCTCTCTCTCTGTTTTCTCAATTCCTTCTCTTTCTCATTTGTTCTTTCTCTCAACCCCCCCCCCCCCCTTCGTAGAGTCTTCTTCTTCCTCGCCTGTGTTTTTTCCCATATATAGCTCTTTTTTGTGTTGGATTATCTCTCCTCTCTTGTTAAGGACTTCCCATGTTTATCATTAATGTTAACTCTAGTAGCTTGCAATGTATCCCAACCCATCACAAGATAACTAGATTTCATGCATGCTTTAATTACTTGTAGGTCATTAGTGTTGGGGTTAAGTTGAAACCTAAATGAAGTGAAGGCACAACTTTTTTTTACTGAAGCAAATAAGAAGACAAACAAATAATACACAAACAAGACACACCAATATTTATGTGAAAAATTTTCTCGTTGTGAGGAGTAAAAACCACGAGACCAATCAATTCACCCCTAAAGCTTCCACTATCACAATTTAATAAATACACAGAGTCTTCTCTAGTGTAGAACTAGAGGCACCACATTCACATCAAGGAATGACAATGACACTATTAATAACACAACAAAAGATAGCATAGATTTACCTAATTTCGACCTCATCTGTTCAGAAAAAATTGTAATTACTGTACTGCCCAAAAATTCACCAAACTTGGTAGAAATGTAGTTTCACAAATCACTGAAATCTTTTCAGCCAAAACGGACTTCATTTCGCCCGTCAAACATATCTTCTACCAAGAGCATGCACTGCAGAACTACAATAACAAAATTTCTTTGAAACTGACCCTAACCTATATAGATCCTCGATCCAACCGTACAAACTGAAGGTCTTCAAGTCACGAACATGCTGTTAAAATTTCAACAGCATCCTACCACAAAAACCTTCTAATCTACCTCTTGATCAAGGTGGTGTAGGAGCTTAGGGTTAAAAGAAAATAGTCACCCCTCTCTCTTTCAAAACAAATGTGTTGTGTACTTTTCTCTAACTTCTTTTACACATCATAATAGGATTTTGTGGATAAATATCATAGAGAACTCTGTTATATAAATAAATGTTAATTTGGGTCATCCTTCATATGGAGGGAAACCCAACAATTAGTGAGTTGAGGGAGATTAAATTGTGATGACACCACTTACGCCAACTAATTAATTAACATATACGTTGTTAGATCCCAGAAGTATTTGATCTTGCAATTAATGTGATTACTACCATTTTTTTATTGATCATCGTCAAATTTCATAATTGCTGGGCTTAAAGTTCATTGTGGGACTGCATTCGTACTTCAATCGATTGTTTTCTGGTGGTGTAATCATGGATCATTTCATGCTGCAACGTACGTACCTCCCCCATGCATGCATATGACACTTTGCTTTCATGCTGCTCAGAAGCTACTACAAGTGCACACATCAAGGATGTGACGTGAAGAAGCAGGTCCAGCGACAGACGGAGGACGAGGGGCTGGTGGTGACGACGTACGAGGGAGTTCACACACACCAAGTTCAGAAGCCCAACGAAAGCTTCGAGCAGATCTTGACGCAAATGCGGATGTGTGCCAAGTTCCAATGAGCCTTTCTTTAATTTCACAGCTAGTTATCAATTACTCATGCATTCATAACCTGTATGTGAAATTAATACAAGCTATACATGAAGCATAAGGTAAGAAATGGATTAATTGTCAGCATGTGAACGCGCGCACTTTCCATCCTTTTTGCAAAGGAATGTATTTAACTCTATACTTGTACGTACCCATGGCTCTGGCACTTAATTATTATGCTAGCTGTTCATATAATCCTGGGTATGCTTGACCACGAAGATGCATTGTTTTTGTTATTCTTTCTTCTTTCATGGATTTGTTTGCACTGTTAATTGTTTGGGTTTTTTAATTCAATTGCTCATCTTGATCGACAGTCTGCAAAATTGAAAAGTATTAGATTTAAGTTTAGCCCAAAACATTACCAATGTCATAAACATTGTGGTGTGTATTAATCAACAACCAGGCCATATATATATGAAGCAAGCAAACAGCTGAGGCTGTGTGAGCAGGGTGTGAAGGAGATTTGATAATACCAACAGTTCAAAGAAAAAACCAAAGGAGGTTGATGGAGGCCTCCACTCTTTTTAAGTAAAATTTAGGGGGAAGTAATTAATATAATTAACATTCCCTTTTCCTTACCTCCGTTTGAGAATGCTTCTCCAAGATACAACTTTTAGGTTCAAAGTAAATGGATATAGTTTTTACTGTAAATTCATTTTTTACTTTTAGCAGAAACAATAGGTCCTACACATCTTCTCGATCATTATCTATCTATTTGTCTCTCTCTCTGTGTGTATATATATGTATATATGTATGTATGTATATATACTTGATATGTCATCACGTAGTACTTGTAATATTATTGATTGTTGTTGCCAATTATTCAATCTTTAGTTCTTTTGGGCTTGCCTTATCTCTCTACCTTACTTCGAAGCTGTGTTGGATCCATGAATATATGTCTAGTAAGTGCTGTTGGTCTTTCGAGTCTCTACTGAACTTTTTGCCCTCGATCGTGAGAGTCATATATATTGGCATTGGGTGAATCATTTTCCAATCGATCTGTTAAACTTTTTGATACACTACGTCGCACTCTTCAAAGTCACATTTTCACCCTACCGGACAAGTATATAATTACATATAGATAGCTTAATATCCAAATCGGCCGAATAATGGTTAACTGCTACTTAATTAGGTGATCAGGTCAATTAACAAATTAAGGCCATGAATTAGGGTTTAGTGGAATTTATATAACAATTAACCACCCAACCTGATTAGTAGAATTATTTTAAATCAATAAAAGTTAATTCTTCTTCTTTAATTGAACAATTAATTATTCATTTATGATAATTGATTGATGAAGTTAAATTAATGAGTTGCACGTACGTACGAATGAGAAATATAATATCAGTACGTTCTATTAACCCGACCTGGTTCATTCTTTGAGAACTCTTATGTTTTTAATTCCATCTCTGATCTCGTTACAAACCAAGATTCCACTAATACAATCCCGTCGATCTTTTTAATTAACCTTAGAGGAAACCCTTTGTCTCGTATAAATTCACGGATGGAGTCCACGTAAAAGTGAGGCCGGCCATACATGAAAAGAAAAAGAAGAAACGTTTGTAAGAGACGCCTTCGTTGGATTTTCTTTTACATGGAAGATGGTCTGGTATTTTATTATTTTGTAAGGATTTTAACGTAATTTGCACTTATAGAGGAGGAAAGAGAAAATAATATATTTTGCAAGTAAAGAAAAACTACAGGTAATTTTTCCTTAAGGAAAGTTACTAAAACACTTTGATCATAGAGCTAATTGTAAGGGTGTTTGTAGTTAGATCGAGTTAAAATTTTAATAGGTTATTTATGACTATTTTTTTTATTTTAGATAATTAGATTAAAGATCAAAATAGCATGGAGTTAGATTTAAATGAGATTTTAGAAGAAAATCGTCACCGTAATTCTACGTTGCATATTCTTGTGAGAAATTCTGTTTGAATGGCAAAATAAAGTTCATTTAAATTGAAATTTTGTCAGGAACTTGTGATTATTCATTCCTGCGTAATAGTAGATTTATTTGAAACATAGGAAACCAAATTAGGTAAAACTTATTTACCTCTTGTTTGCTTATATTATTGATTATATCATTGACATTTGTGATAATAATATGTAATACTTTTAATTAATCATTACAAAGATCTTTTGTATCTATTTAGTTATAATAAAAGATTTAAAAATAAACTAACAGGTCATGTAATTTTTCTTCTTACGTATGAAAAATTTTTCACGTAAAGATTTTGATATATATTTTTTACTTGTAATTTATTTAATTTATACATTTAATTTTATTATTGAAAAGTTGTTTACCAACCCGTGTATATTATATATATATACATAAGCACCAAGCAAGGTGGAAGTGGGTCGAACATCACCGTCAACCCCAACCATGTGATGAGTTTTATTCATCTGTCAATCTATCAACTCCGCTCTTAGAATGTATTTATTTGGAGAAATTCAAACTCCTGACGTAGTTTGATTGTTTGAAATAGCTTAAAAAGAAATTAAATAAATAAAATAAAATTTTATAACAACTCTTAACGCTAGGCATACCCACTCCTCCTAGGCTTTTTTTTCAAGAGACAAGAAATAGACGAGAGACCGCTCCTTCTGCGTAAAAGACTGAAAAATCCTCAACCTTCCTTTCAAAAACTTTCAACCTTTCCATCCACAAATCTCAACTATAAAACATCATCCACTCTTTTTTACTCTTAACTTTTAAAAATACATAATCAAATTTTCCATTTTATTCTTTTTATTATTAAAATCTTTTTTTTTCTCTTTTATATCTTAAAATTATTTTTTTTTTACACTCTTCAGATTTAAAAAAAATGGTAAACGATATCAAACAACGTCACATCCGTATCTACAAAAAAGATCACCTCGCTTTACCTCCAAGGAAAGGATTGTCTCTGCCTTTTTTGCCTTTGCCTTGCATCACCTCCTCGGAAAGGAACAACTCTAAAAATATTTTTTAAAAGATAATAATAAATATTACAATTTAAAAAATATCTTTAAAATATAAATTTAAAATTTTACAAAATATATTATCTTAACAAACAAACATCATTTTTAAATTACAATTCTACTTTTTCAAGATTAATACTACAAAACATAACTATAATATTACTCTAAATTTCTGTACGTAACACCACTTAAAAGTTTCATTAATTAATAGACCAAATTACATATCGTATGATTCGTATCTATACCATAACACCCGTAACCATAATCGAATCCGAAATTTAATATACCATGAACGTTTACAGGAAAAAGAAAGGACCGCCAATGATGTGTGTGAGTCACAGTACGATTTTGGACCTTTTTTAAAAAATAATTCTAGTATTTTTACTTGAATGTTTTTCAATTTCGATCGTGAAATTTGATTGGCACATCGATCGCAAAAAACAAATCAAATCATATGATATATGCATGCAATCGCCGCTCTACAGACGTATGTATGATAACAATGAATAAGGGGGAAAAAAATGCAGCGCAAATAATAAATTGGAAAAAGGTCGACAGAAACGGAAGGAACGTCACCGAAACCGTCGGTGGCCGTCACACGAACCACACCATCGCCACACACGAGGCGATTCCCCACCACCACTTCCAACCTCCTGCGATGTCGCTGCCGCCGGCGGCGTCATACGCCACGTGACTCCCCTCCGGAGTCAAAAACGCCGGCGAAGGAGCGGAAGGCGGAGGGGGACCATTTCCATGCCGAACCTTGATCTGGAAGCACATCCCTCTCCTACACTGGAGGCCTCCCTCGGCGGAAGAGAAGAAGTAATTATCCCCTTCCCTCACCAGCGACACCGGGATCCCACCGGCTCCACCGTCTTCCTCCACGTCGTCCACGCCGAACTGCGACGTCAGGTTCCCATAGTCCTGTTCCAGGCTACACAGCGTGTACGTCGTTGCGTTGTACGTCTGGATCACCGTCGAGTTCGCGTCCTTGTTGAATACTGCAGTCCACGACAATGCTTCCACCGATCACGCGGGCAGTACGCACCGACAGAATAAAAGAAAAGAGAGAGAGAGAGAGAGAGAGAGGCACGAAAGAGCGCAATCGAGGTAGAACGCGTACTCAGGAAATCGCCGAGGTGGAAGGTAAGGGAGGCAGCCCATGCGGTGTAGTTGGTGGCGGACGCGTTGGTCGAGGCGGAGAAGACCCAGCCGGCGTCGCCGCCCACGGTGTAGTTGGTGGCGTCGGATGTGGTGGAGAAGAGGGCGACGAGGAAAGGGAGGAATTGGAGGAGGGGAGGTGCTGTATATGCCATGGGGAGGTTCTCACACAAGGCTTGCACTTCAATGGAGCGTCTTTGTTTAATCACGTCAATTGGTAAAATTAAGGACGATTTGAGGAGGATGAGTGGTGTGAATTAATAAGGTGATGTCAAAACATAAGCTAATTGCCCTAGCTTCCACCTGAAAAAAAATTTTAGTCTCAAGAAGCGTGGGGCGGGGGAAGAAAACTGGACCATGAAGGAAAATAAAAAGAGAAAAATGGACGTTTCGTAATATTAATTTTTAGGAAAAAAATGGACCATATATGATTTTGAACTTAGAGAAAACTGCAAGGCCCATTCATTGTTACCATAATTGAATTATGGGTGCAGATAACTTTTTTAAGTTTTGAAAATTAAATAAAATTGAAGTTTTTATAAATAAAAATAAAATTATATAATAATTTAAATGATAAAAATTTAAATATTAAAATTTATATTATAATAATTACGTTAAAAGTATTTTAAAAATTAAAAAAATTAAAACCAAATAGTACCATATTACATACCATCACGTGTGGTATGATTCTACCAGAGCCATAATCTTTATATTACAAACGAAAAGGTGCATGGTGGAGATGGCAACGAAACAGGTGATCGATCTTTTTCGAAGCTCACCATTTCTGACCTCTCGATCCTGGAACATCACTGTTGGGGTTACAGCTAATTGATTTTCTTCGTTAATTGTACCATTGCAGCGTCTAATTATATTTTCAGTACCAATGTAAATCTATTCAATTGTATTTACGTTACTTTATTGTTGTATATTTGTTAGTAACAGTTGCATTAATTTGCATATATATATAGATTTATCTTATTAAAATTAATTAATTAGTATAAAAAACTTACGACTGTTATAGAAGTCTTACTCATCACACATAAAATTATTTATAAATTGACTTTAATATCGTGATAAAATTTACCTCATGATTAAAAATAACTGACTAATGAAAAAAGTCACAAGTGTTATAAGTGTGGGTATGTTCGGATATTACGAAAGAATTAAATCAATTAAATATTGTAATTGATTATTATTATCAAATTAAGAGAGGGCAAAGGTATGAACAAGAATTAATTACTACTATTATGTGAAATGATCATTTCTATAAATTGAGATGAAATAAAGGTCTACAATACAAAATAAAATAAAATAAGACTTTCATTCACTGAAACCTCAATTTTTCCACCACCTTCTTCGTCTTTTGCTGAGGTCCTTTGTTGATCCTCAAATCCTTCCATAAGTCTTAACTCATTTGATGTGAAACTACGTATCCCAACAATATATACTTATATATGTATTGTTCCAGTGTAATATATTGAGGAAGATCTAATCCTTGTGAGGAACTACGTGCTGTCCTCTACCTTTTTCCTTCTCTTCTTGATGTAAAGAGCTTCATCATGGTATCAACCCCCTAAGATCCATAGTCTCCACTTCCCTTCCCCGTCTCTTAATTAATATCTCTCAAGCTTTCACTCGACCCATGTCTCGAACTACCTTAATTTCTCGCCTGGTTTGCGCAATTTATGGATATTCTTGCCATCCATGATCTCACTGCCAGCGTTATCGATTGATATATTAAGATCTTCAACCACCAGTGGTCACCGACAGCGAATATGACCACTGGCAACGCAACAACAAGCTTGACGTGCCCTCAATTGGATTCGTGGCTCCGTTGAGCTGTCCATTCAATCCATGCTCATCTCTTGCACTACGGCTTTAATTGGAGGCTTATCAGCCGCTTGAATGTCGCTTTACACCGACCTGCTGCATGCAACGTCGATCTCATTTAATTTGCAAGTGCTCTGGATCTGGATCGGACGAGCTTTGCCATCTCAAAGGAGAACCCACACGGCAAGTTAAGACAATATATTACTAAAACATACTTCATGTTTAGTGGCCCTCAAGCTGTCAAGTATTACTCTATATTGGTGCTCAACCGAAACGACTTACAAGATATATGTGTCGTGAATCTACTTTAGTATCACGTTAAAATGCATTTCTAAGAATTCTTAAATTTTAAACGAAAAAACTTTTATAATATAAAAATGAGATGTACCATCCACATGACGTGAGATTATTCCACACACGGGTGTAAGCGGTGCAGCGGCAGAACCATCGGACGCGGAGGAGGTCGGTTGCCGGGGATGTGTGGTCGCGATCGAGCGGTTCCTTCGACTGCGTGCGGAGGAGCTTGAGAACGGTGTGCGGGGTGTGGTCAACGACTCGGGAGATCGCGTGCGGCGGCTCTTCTTCCTCACCACCTTCCCGTCGGCATTGTTAGAGTAATTGTAATTCTTCGAAAAAAATGAAACAAATAAGATAGTTATTTTTATTGGTAGTGTTTCTTAGACCTTATTTATTTTAAAAATTATTATTACGTAATTTTCCTTTACTATACATATTAACTTTGTATAATTTATTAAAAGAATTTAACATTTTATATTAAAAACATCATGTTAAAAACTTATAACACTATAATGTATTAAAAAATATGATTTTTAACTTGTTAAACAAACACACCATTAGTTACTACGTTATAGTTCATCTTACTTCTTTTTTTTTTTTAATTCAGTAATTACTTCCGTAGCTTCTCAACCTTAAATCTTCGATCTGCGTATATTCTTACATAATCCATTCATATATATTATTACATATACTATCACATAATTTAAAATATATTCTTATATATATATATATATATATATATTAAACGTTACATTACTTTTTAAAAAAAAAAATTATTAAACGTCACATTACTTTTTTTAAAAAAAAATTCTTCGCAAGTAAAATTAAAATTTTGTAAAAATTATTTCTTCAATAAAAATAAATGTAATTCTTCAATTAATTTTTTCTTTCAAGTACCGCTATAATATTACTTCAACAATTAGAAGTTTTATCCTGAAACAGAAACACCCTTAAATTTACAATAATTTTACTTTATCAATATTCAAAAGATGCGTAGATGCGTTAGTTTTAATTATGAAGCAGAGGACTTTTCTTTTTGAAACAGAGGAATTGGAATCAGCGATTCTAGATCGGAAAAGAGAATCATGAAAAAATTTAATTTTATATTTGAATTAATATTATACGCTTGAGAGTTTGAAAAGTTATTTATATATTACATGATGCAATGTAATATTTATATATTTTTATAACTTACATTTTAATGTTGTTAGTTAAAATTGCTACTTTTTTACTGGATAATTGTTAACACGTGTATATTAGTTAATATACGTTTTTTATATAGCTTAACTAACTATTCACATATTATTTAATAATTTTTATCCACACGAACCATGATTTAAATTACTTGAATCATACACATTTTGATGCAAAATGAAATATTTAACATTAGAAGAGTAATTTCCATTAAAAGACGAAGATAAAAAAGTAATTTCGAAATTAAAACAACTAATTTTTATGAAATCAGACAAATAACTTTGTGCTGAACAACAACATTATACTATAGGTTATTGAAGTTGATAAATAATACAAAAGTTAACTTACAAAAACTTCAATAAAAATGTAACTCTAACTTTAACTAATAACATCAAGCGATTTCAACTAAAAGACGGATCTTGAAGTTGAAATAAAAACGCAAATAAACACTGTCTAAAACTTATCACGTGATTATTTAACGACATCTGTGAAAAATAAGTGTGAATGAAGAAAATAAATGGGCCGGGCCATCGCACAACTTCGGGATAAATAAAAAACCCAACAAAACGCAAGTTTTGTTCTCACCCGAAGAACGAAAACGGCTCGGCTTGGTAGATTCGTGGTCAGGCCCAGTTGAAGAAGGTGTTGGATCTCACGGAAAAATATTCTTTACGATCATAATAATAACTTCTGCAAAAGTAATAAATGTAAGATCGCTATCCTTCCAAGTACATGATTTCCGATCGAATCAACTATTTAAAGTTAGTTATCAGTACCCACCAGGCTATTCAGCGCATGCCTTCTTTTTTCTATAACGGTAGTGTTTTTTTGGGGGAATTCTAATGGCAAATGAGTTATTTTTATTACAATTTATCATTATTTCAGCGAGTGGATGTTCACATGGCACGATCCGTGTACAGTGCCTTCGGATCGACAATCGTGATCACAAGCTTTCGTTATTTCCACGTGAGGTTGTCGATCTACGTGGTGTGAAATCCTTTTATTATTCTTTAAAAGCCTTAATTATTGGAGCCTGGGGTTCTATTTATTAGAAAAATTACAGTTTTGGTCATGGATCGATCACTACCCGATGCTTCCGCCGGCAGCCCCCATTGCCCGCCGACGATACCTTTCCCAAAATTCTTGTCCGATGCTTCCGCCGGCAGCCCCCATTGCCCGCCGACGATACCTTTCCCAAAATTCTTGACCGATGCTGACGCCGGCAGCCCCCATTGCCCGCCGACGATACCTTTCCCAAAATTCTTGTCCGATGCTGACGCCGGCAGCCCCCATTGACGGCACCGTCCGTGCTCCCGAAGGCGCAAACCCACGGACCGAGGATTAGTAAAAATTACGCGAACTCATATTATTTACCGATTACTGTGTTTTAAAAGTATTATTTGATTAACTTTCTCTTATTTGATTTTTATTGCTCGCCTCTTCTTCTTTTTGTTTAAACTATTCAGTCATGTCTCGCGAATTTTGTTTAGTAAAATTAACAGATTTGGTGATTTGAAATTTACTTTTTTTTTAGATTAACATAATTTTTTCCTATTTTTCTTTTTTACCGTTAAAGTAAAAACTTTTGTTTTAATTATATTATTTATTAAAATATATAATTCGTATAATAACAATTTCTATAAACCTTCTTATCAAATCAAACCATGAAATTCTTCGACTAAGTCTGTTTTAGCATTGACAATCTTTTGTTTTTAATCTTCGGAAAAAATCCATTTTTTATAAAAAAAATTATTTCCAATATTTTATTGTTATTTATATATATATATATATATATATATAGAGAGAGAGAGAGAGAGAGAGAGAGCTGTTGCATGTGTGGTGGGTCGGTCGGAAGGGAAAGAGCACAGAGCCGTCGCAGCGTCCGAGAGATCCCGTCAAATCAAACGCCTTCCCTTCCAAGTTTGGCGGGCACTAATTTCATTGCACCCACTAGACCTGTCACAGATAGGCCTGCACCCTACACCTATCTTTTTCAACGCACCACTCATTCGCTTTTTCCGTTTTTTTTAATCTCAACTTTAATAATATTCATATTTTATCTAACTGAATAAAAAATTATATTTTAAAAATTAACACGTAAGATAACAAAATTTTATTTGTAACAGTAGAAAGCTTTATTTTTGTTATGTTATTCAATAAAATATATACTTTGTATAATAAAATGTTTTTACAAATCATATTTTCAAATGAAATCGTAAACATCTATGGAATTAGAATTAGAATTAGAATTAAAATTAAAATAGTAAAATAAACGACGTTAAGTTATAACCATAATAAGAATTTATATAATAATAATAATAACAACGTATAAAAATTTATAACGACGAATCTTAATAATCTCGTCTTCTTGGAAACCGCAGCTGCGTGATTGCATTTGAAAACGATGGGTAATTTCCATCGACGTCCTTGTGAAACTTTGCAACTTTCGTGAAACTATATTCTGTATGCTGTTGAAACTATACTTTTTGGGACTTATTATATTAAAATCTAGATGAATTATATTTATAATCTGAAATACAATTTCCTTTATAGTAATAATAATAATTTTAAAAAAATTTACGAAGAAGACGATAAAAAGGTTTTTGTGGCACACGACACGTGACTTTAATAGGTTCGGATACAAAAAATACGATAACATAGATCTAATTTTAAAGTAATATTCATAGACTATTCCAAAGAAATACAGATTTTCAACCAAGAATTAAATTCATGAATGTCTATACTTTTATACATTTGAAATGTGAGAATATATCACTTTTCATCTCTTTTTATACACAAATGAAAAATATATATGTTAATATTCAAAAGATCCAAAGATGACTATTCGAAAGAAATTATTTTCTAGCAGATTTTCAACCAAGAATTAAATTCATGAATGTCTGTTTGAAATGTGAGAATATATCACTTTCCATCTTTTTTTTATACACAAATGGAAAAAATATATATTAATATTCAAAAGATTTAAAGCTGACTATTCAGAAGAGATTATTTTCTGTTAGACTTTCAACCAAGAATTAAATTCCTGAATGTCGTTACTTTTATACATTTGAAATGTGAATATACCACTTTCCATTTCTTTTTTGATATACAAATGAAAAAAATAATTTAATATTCAAAAATTTAAAGATGACTATTCGAAAGAGATCATTCTCTGTCAGATTTTCAACCAAGAATTAAATTCATGAATGTTGATATTTTTATATATTTGAAATGTAAATATATCACTTTCCGTCTCTTTTTTATACACAAATGAAAAAATATATATTATTTTATTCTCTTCTCTCCATGCATGCCTGGTCTCTCATGAACGAATGCGTTTCGGGTAGGAAGATTTCGGACGTGATTTTACCGTTACAATTATTACAAACAATTTATCTTTTTACACGATCTTTGATAATTTAAAAACAAAATAATTTAAAAAATATACTTATATCCGAAGGAAGATCTACCGCCTTCCGTTCGGTCATTTCGGTATGGCGGAAGATTCGCCGTCATTCCGTCGGTGTTTTAAAAAAATTATTATTGTTTTATAATATAATAATATTTTTATATTATTATAATATTTTAAAAAGTGATAGTATCATTATTTATAATATTATAATATTTTTTATAATATTACAAAAATTACATACTTTTTATCACGTATTTTTTTACTTTCAGATTTCGATGTCAATAAATTTTTTTATAACGTTACAAAAAATTACACTTTTTTATTATAATAAAAATATTTTTTACAATATTACAAAAAGTATAAACTCTTTTCCCTTTTATCTTTTGATATAATTTTTCTTTTTACGGTGTTTAAAAAAATTACACTTTTTATTACAACAATAACATTTTTTTTAACATTACAAAAATGATAAATTCTTTTTCTCTTTTAGCTTTCGATGTCAATAATTTTTTTACAACATTATAAAAAATCACACACTTCATTATTACAACAAGAACATTTTTTTTACAATATTACAAAAAATAATAGAAAACATTTCCCCTTTCAGTCTTCGATGTTAATAATTTCTTTTACAACGTTATAAAAAAAATACACACTTTTTTATCACAACGAAAACAACATTTTATACAATGGTACAATTTTTTTAATAACATTGTATTTTTTTACAATATCATATAATTCTTATAATGTTACAAAAATGTTAAATTTGTTACTCATGTTAACATTTTTATAATGTTTTAATTTTTTTTAAAAACATTTTATCATTTTTTACGATAAAATAATTATAATATTATAAAAAATTTCATGTTACGAGAGAAAATGTGTTTTATGCTAAATGGTCGGACGATTGTATTAAAAGACCGACGTTTTAACAAAATACTCTCTAAATTTAAAAACATACTCTCTCTTCACTTAAAAAGACGTGTGTACTCTTTCTCCCTTAACTTTAAAAATTCACTCACATGTATATTTCGAATTGTTGTATTAATTAACTTATAAAAATTAATTAATTTTTCATTAATTACGTGATTAAATTTGAAAGAAGTTTGTGAATTTTTTTAAATAATTTGATTTTAATTATGTAGTGTTTAATAAAAATAATTCAATGTGAATTTTTTTTAACTTAAATATTAGGGTGGATTTTTTTTAAAATAATTCGATTTTAATTATGTAGTGTTTAATAAAAATAATTTAGGGTGGATATTTTTTAACTTAAATATTATGATGAATTTTTTTGTGTTAAAATAAATGGACTGCTTTTACGCGGGTGTCTTGTGCGGGAGTTTTTTTTCGATGTGGAAGTTTTTTTTTCGGACTCTTTCTCTCTTCATTAAACACCCGTTTAACTTTGATCCAATGGATGCCTACAGAAGTCACTTCTGTAAGCGCCTACTGAACCATTTTACTCTTTTATAATATTATACAAAATCACATATTTTTTAATTACAACGAAAATAATATTTTTTACAATACTATAATTTTAAAAAAAACTTTTTTTATAAAAATTTATTATAAATAGTTATTTATGTTCAATAAATTCTCCCGAATAGAGTCTTTAATTCTAACGTATCTTACCTTTTTAAGTTAAAAAAAGGAAAGAAGTAAGGACTATTCATGACATCACATTGAAAGTGATTTTTCAACCATCTTTTTATTTACCTTCCAATA